>JAUZNJ010028282.1:0-16198 GCA_034780135.1 Jordanella pulchra
ACATGGTTCAGATCTACAGTTTGTGTGTTAAAGCTGAACGACCCCCTTTTCTGTAATAATTACTGGACAGTGAAAAACATTGTTTAGCTTTTTACTTTTTCATTCTACTATCATTTTTATTTTAACTCATCCCTTTACTTGTTTAGATTCGTAATGAAAAAAAATTCAGCTTCTCCAAAAGTCTATTTTTATACACAGCTGTGTCACCGACTAGTTTCCTGTCAGTCATGCATCATACATTAAATCTAGTTGTGTCAGTCCAGAATAGTTTCCTGGAGCTAAAACCTAACAGCGATTTGCGTTTCATTTTGAAATGGTTCATTTAATTGCTACATGATAAGCAAATCATCCCGTTTTGTATTTGCAATCTTCAAATCGTTTAGTGATAATTAAAAATAAATACAGTATTATACATATTGCATTAATTACAATCTAAACAAATATGTGCTCCTGCAGTGTCATCATCCTCAAGTATGATTTATTTGTTTCAACATGTCTGTATATTCCTAGTTGATGTTCTAGTTGCTTACATTTTACTTTACTTGTTTATGGGTAAAATCCTTAAATCAGTCTTCTATTTCATATTACTCTTTGTTAGATTTCACCCTTGTGTCTTTCTTTTCTCTCCTGTTGGTTATTCCATCTCCCTCCGCTCGTCACCTTAATTCTCCTCAGCTGTTTCTCATTCTCACCTGATTGCTCTCACCTGCTCCTCATGTCCTCTCTATATTCTCCCTGTTTATAAGCTGTTTTTTTTACCAATCACTGCTGAATTCAGATTATGTTTCATGTTCTGTAATTTCTATATGTAGGTTTTTGTGCTTTACCTTATTAAAATTACATTGTGCTCACTTCAAGCGCCTGTCTGCGGTTTAGTCTAAACCTTGACACACAAAAGCCGACTGACTGTAACAATGCAGGAAAGAAACTGTTCAAATAAAAGGCCTGATATCTGAGAAAGAGAAGAATGTTTTTATTGTTTTTAATTCAATGTTTCCAAAGGAGCAAAGAGAGGGTTGTTTGAGAATCAGTAGATGGTGACAGGAGGGAGGCAAGGAGAAAAACAAGTTTTTTTGTTTCTTTTTTTAACATTTTTTTTCAGCAACAAATCTTCAGAAAATGAAGTACTCTCAGTAAAAAGTCTCGATGTAATTTTTCTGGGTTCAGCTCTCACTGTTTTAAGCAGAACAGCTCAGGAAGAAGCACCATGACGGTACGTGTTTTTACCTTTTTTCCCCTCTTTCGAGATGGTCATTCATCAGAAATTCATCAGGAAGAAAAAAAAAAAAAAAGAAGAAAAGAAAAAAAAAGGAACAACAAAAAAGAAGTGAAACTCATCTGCTTTTAACTTTTGGCCCTTGCAGCAGGGAAGTAGGTTGCAGATCTTAAATATTCAATTTTAAAAACCATCAAACTACAAGAGGATAATCATTTTTTTTTTTTTTTGAAGTATTTCACTCCTGATTGTTTTATTTCGATGTAATTTTATGCTCATCTAAATGGTTTGGCATGTTCAAAGTTTTGATCTTTACAGAAACCAAGTGAATAATGAAATATCTAACAAAATACTAATTGTTTACAGAGGAACTACAAGTTTCTAAAATGGAGCATTGGTTGTTTTGTTGAGAAAAACAAACAACAACACAAGAAAAGGAAAGACAGATTGGGATAAAATTTAAAAATGCATCTTTTTCCCCAGTTTGATGATTAAGAGGAGGAATGCTGCACATGGGAGACAAACGGCAGAAGTCTTATTTAGCCAGCTCCTGAGCGTGGCTTCTGGTTTGCAGCGATCAGTCTGGCACGAAGGGGCTTAACCTGCAAACCCAACGGCACCAGCCGAGTCCAGCGAAACCGTGAGGTAGATAACCGGTCCAACCGACCACAAGAGAAAACAAAAAGCTTTCGAAATCGATGTCCATTAGGTGTAAAACTTGTAAAGTCACAAAAGTACAGCTTGGGCTTCATGTTTAGTTCATAAAAAAAAAAAAAAAAAAAAAAAAAAAAAAAAAAAGGAAATTTTAAACAAAAAAGGAAAAAAGGAATTACCATGCTCTGAGTTTGTCACCTTTGTTCTCAGTATTGCCGTGGAACTCTCATTGTCTTTATTGCTACCAAACAACTAGATAGCGAAACACTTCATGGAAATCTCCATGATTTTCACACACACAACTGATCAATTGGAATAGAAGAATGACACCTGATCAAGTTAAGATGGACGATGTTCAATGTTATGTGAGGAAGGCACCGTTTCCAATAATAAATTCAATAATTTCCTAATGAAATGGTCATCTATGTTAGCTTTCAAGTGCAGTTCGGACCAACGTCTGTCAGCAATTCACTTTCCTCCAGCTCTGAAAACCAAAAAGAAGTTATTCTAAAAGCTTCAGTGCAAACAAGGCCTGCTGACGTCTGTACACCACCAATGAAACAAGCTTTAAAATCATGGGGAACTCAAAAAAGGAGGGGAAAATAATCCCAGTCACATGCAATGCAACGTCACATCATACTATGATTGGGGGGGGGAAAGAGTGTCATCGAAAAGGAGTAAGAGAGGGATGTTGGTTCTTATCAAAATATATCTACTTTTTTTTTTTATTTTATTTTTTTTTCAGTGGATTTTTCCCCTTGATTGGCTGACCATTTTAGTCCACTTGTGTTCAATTCCCACTAAAAATGTCGGGGCTGTGCAAAAGAAATGTTTGTATATCTGGTCCAATCGGGGCAGGCGGTTGCTTTCATCCCTGCAATATCCTCAGCAACTTTCCAACTGCCCTCCGGCTCACAGAGCTGCAAGGTGGCCTGTAATCATAGTAAAAAAAAAAAAAAAAAAAACACAACAAAAAATAACCCAAACACTTTGTTAGATTAGATTATTTAATGTTCATTTTCTGTACAAAACATTTCCTTTAACATAAGTGATTATAAAGAAAATGTTTGATAGCTGTCCTGTACCTGTGTATTACTTGCTGAGTTGACTGTAAGGAGACGAGTTGTTGGATGAATCCACTTGCTGCAGCGTGCCGTTTTCCTGCAAACAAAGAACAGCATCTTTCATTTAGACGCTGATAATAACCGCCCTCTGGGTGAGAAAATTGATGGTTTAGGGGGGCGAACGCTTTAAAAACAACTCAAGGCTTTTATGAATGGGGCACTTCTGGACAAGGCACAGGCTGCTGTCATTCTCTGAAGTAATGACTGTTTTTAGATGCATTGGATTTAAATGGAAGCTGGGTGGAGGGGGACTGCATGATACGAGATAATTTCACAGAGAACTTACAGCTGCTGGCGGCAGTGGGGGGTATTGAGGCATATAGGCTCCCTGGACCCCTGGGTTGGCAGCAATGTACTGTGAAATACAAAACAACAAATCCAGAATAAAATATTTTATTTTACTAACTGTATAAGCTATATTGTCAATTACGTAGGAGGGTGATGTATGAATGTTAAACTCCTTTACATCGTTTTCCAGCTTTATTAAAACTAAAGGCAGTGTGAAGGGGCTGTTATATAAAAACAGATTCAATACTTTCAGTGACAGAACTACATGTGCAATTAAATGTGATTGAAAATCTACAAAAAATGCAAAAAAAAAAAAAAAAAGTGTATATGTTTATCTCGAACCAACTTTAATTTTTAAACGAGTTCAAGGCCGTTTTATTTTATGAAAAAGTTCCGATTTCAGAGGAGAAATAAAACTCAGTACAACTATGAATGAATTCTTTACACACAAAACCTCAATTAGTCAGAGGTGGATGGTAACTAGTTTTAATTACTCAATTATATTCACTCGAGTAAGATTTTTTGATAAATATGTATTTAGGAATAGTTTTAATTTTTACTTAAGCAAAATTAAAATAAAGTACCGCTACTCTTACTTGAGAAAAATCTTTAGGTACTACTTTTACTGGAAAAAGAGCTACAGTTAAACCTAAAATGGACCAGACACAGGTAGACAGCAAGTTTTATCAAAATGAGGGTTTCCTTTTGAACACAGTCGCCTAAGTTTAAACATTACTTTTATCTGCCAAGACAAGAAGGTTAAGATACTATAGATTAAAAAGTACATGTCATCACTGCAGGTAGTGTTCTGTATTCCATTATGCATGATTTAAGAAATGGTTTCATACGTTAAATGTAAAAAAAAAAAAAAAAAAAAAAAAAAAAGTTTGAGAAGTGTTTCTTCTGCATGAATTCATTTTCAAGTTGAATAAACTATGAAGTTTGTTAGTTTGAAAGTCAGAGAAACTATTTCTTCTTTGATCTCTGCTTAAAATTCTTAAACAAAATTCCCCAAGGTAACAATAATTAAACATGCTTTTCCGATCTTTTCAAAACTTTAACATATGTTAAGTAATGAAATGATTCAAATCTGAAAAGCTGTTAAGTCATGAAGTTCGTCCTACTTACCGTTCCTGTGTTTCCCAACGACAGCTGGCCCATCTGCTGAGTAATCATAGCAGTGGGATGCATTGACATGGAGGGATCCACAGAGGGAGACATCACAGCAGCCTGAGATACAAGGCAGTTCAGCTTTAACATCATGTCACATGATAGGGAGCCATAGAATCAGTCAACTCTCTCTACCAGCAGCTCTCTAATAGCAAAAACCAAACACCTAGCAACAAATACAACAGAAAGGGGCAAAAAAAATAACGACCGAAAATTCACAAGTGGCGTCCAAAAACCACCCAACCTAATAGCTTTCTCACAACAATTCTGAGCGTTCACTCACTAACCACTGGATGCCTTTTAGAGTCAAATTTAATACTCGAAATCTAACGAAAGGATTCATTTGGCAGCTTGTCAATTTTCAAATGGAGTGTGCCTCTTTAAACATTAATGCCTTTCGGGAACAGTTCATTTCCCAGCAGAAAGTGTGTGTGTGTGTGGTGGGGGGTTGGGGGCAGAGCAGCACAGACACTTGTTCCAGTGGAAACCATCTGTTGGAAGAGTCAAAGAGTCACAAGACTGTCTCTGCTTCAGGCATTTCCTGCTGGATCCACAATGACGGAGCAGAGGAAGGGAGGGCTGGATGTCTGCTCACTTCTTTCCTTTCTCTTTCTTTGCTCTCTCCATCACACAGTCCAACAGAGAGCGCCTGTATCCCACCGCCTGTGTCAGCTTGGTCTTTCCACACATTATGTTTAGGGAACTTTGAATGTTGGGTTGACTGTGTCAGCAGAAAGAGCTGAATAAGAGCAAACAGCATTGGGCTTAAACCTTTAGCCTCAGCTGCGTGCGCACACACACACACAAGCACACCCATTTCCTGTAGACAGAAATAGTGCTGGGGCGCAGTTTTTTCTCCTTTTTGTTCACTTACTGGGTGTTGCATGATGTATGGTTGATGTGCCACCCAAGAATGACTCTGAACCTAATGTAGGGTAGATCATGAGACACAGGAAAGACAAAACATATTCATGTTAGTGACAATCAGATGTAATAAAATAACATGCATGCATGTATGCAAATCAAAAAAATAGGAGCAAGTCAAATACTTCAATGTTTTTAACTAGTTAGGACTAGTTATGACTTTTTGAGTTTCAAGCCTTAAATGCCCCAAACCCTTCAGCTTTAGTGTGTAAGACTGTTTCCCAGAGGAGCTTATGAAGCGCCCTGTGTACTGTGGAGCTGTGTCAGTATGATTAGTCATTCATATTAACTTTAGTCATCTGCTGCGGCTGCATTACTGACAACCTAAATAAAATGCCGTCTTTCTAACTTTTCTAGAG
Source organism: Jordanella pulchra (assembly GCA_034780135.1). Lineage (NCBI taxonomy): Eukaryota > Metazoa > Chordata > Actinopteri > Cyprinodontiformes > Cyprinodontidae > Jordanella > Jordanella pulchra. Next base: position 5,736 of record JAUZNJ010028282.1, read on the forward strand.
CTGCTAACTGGTTGTTCTTGGGCTTCTTGGAATCAATCTTCTCTTAAAAAAAACAAACAAAACAGTAAAATAATTAAAATTTTGTAAAGAAATCAGTTCAAAACTCTGAAATAAGTATTCCTACTTCCATAGCAACATTACTATTTCATATCGGTGGGAAATATAAGATATCCCCTTTTATTTGCTTACATCTAGTAAAAAAAAAAAAAAAAAGCTGTCTTATTATCTTCTAAGATACGAGCATGTAACATCAATACTAATTAATCTTGCTCCACAAGCTTTTAGATGAGTTGATGTTACTTTGAAGATTTCATTGCTGGTTTTTGAAGCTCTCAACTACAGGATGTTTTACATTTTCAAAGTAGACGTGTTTTATTGTGTAGTTTAAACAACCAGATGCTAGTTAGGATTAAGTGCTAGGCTGCTGAAATCAACCAGAAGGCTCTTTGCTTCCCAATGCTTAAACACTGAATGAAAAAGTTCAGAGGTGTAACAGGAACTTAATGAAAACAGACTGAATTGGAAATGCTATTAAATGTGGAATACATCAGTTTTGTGAAAAAAGGTACGTTGTGCATCTACAGGTTTGATGCTGTGTCAAGTTTTAATTTTATGCACTTGCATGAGGATCAGAGATGACTGATCAAGTGACGAACTAACCAAGGTGCAGAAGCATGTACAGAGCATTACAAAAGTGTACCAGTTCCCCACATTTCATCATGTTACAACCACAAACCTAAAAAACTGTTCATTCGGATTTTTTTCTGTGAGAGACCAAAGCACAGGAGGGTGTAATTCTGAAGTACATAGAACAAGGAACATTGTTTGATGTTTTTCTTTTTACAAATAAAAATATAAAATCTGTAGTGGGCATTCATTTTTACCACTCTATTCACTCATATAACACCAAAGATTTTGGGGTGGCACTTTTTTTGAAGTCTGGCTACATAGTTACATTTTAATTTATGTCTAGACTTTTCCTCAGCATGAACATATTTTGATGTTTAGGTTTGTGCTTCTGTTGCAAGATAAAAATACTCCCTAGTACCATGGCATTATTTTCTCACAGGACTGACCTGTATTTAGATCCAAATGTCTGACTATCAACCACGACCAGCTTCACTGTGCCCGCTTCTTTTCACACATAGACCCTGTTCAACCGAAGGTTTGCATGTAGAGAAACAATTGACAGCTGATCTACTAACCAGGAGCAGCCAGAATTGCATCATTCAAGCAAGCAGAAAAAAAAAATAAAAAAATTGCCTCAATAAATATGCAGAATATATGCTAATTGTCAGAACCTACAAAATACTGGGAGGAGGATAAGCTACAGGAGTTACATACAACTGGCAATGCAATTTAAACCCTGAAATGTTTGTGTGTTGTTTGCACAAGCAATTTCTTAGTCCTTATTGGGATCTTTGCGGATCAGATTTGTCTCAATTAACCACAGCACCTCCTTCTGCATGCTAGATCAGGCTTCCCCAATCTCGGTCCTCGAGGGCCGGTATCCTGCAGCTTTTAGAGGTTTCCCTACTTCAGCACGGCTGATTTCCGTAGATAGCCTATTAACAGCCTTTTTCTGAACTGCAGGCATAAGAATCAGCTGTGCTGATACAGGGAAACCTCTAAAAGCTGCAGGACAGCGGCCCTCGAGGACCAGGATTGGGGAAGCCAATGCTAGATGCTTCTTTTTATATGTCTTGCGAAAAACAGACCCTCTTTTGCTAAACAATGTCTTTCGTCTTGCGGCTCTTCCATAAAGACCAGATCTGTGTGCATCTGAGTGCATTATTCACCTGAGCTGTGGATCTCTGCTACTCCTTCAGGTAACCATTGCCTTCTTTCACCGCTTCTCTGGTAAATGCTTGTCTTGTCAATCCAATCAGCTCCAGCAGATAGTCATGCATTGATTAGTTTGCAGTAGTACCATCCTCTTTCCATTTTTTTTGGATAAGAGATTGAACAGAACTCCATGAGATGTTCAAAGCTTGGGATATTGTTTTCTAATTGAATCTTTTAAAATTCTCCAGAACTTCCTCCCCGACCTATCTGTCGTGTTCTTTGGTCTCACAATGCTGTTTGTTCGGAGATGTTTTCAAACAACCTTCTGAGGTAAGAAACAGAGCAGCTGTTTTTGCACAAAGTTTAAATTACACACCAGTGGATTTTATATATTCATTAGGTGCCTTCTTAGCAAATTTAATTGTACCAAAACTGAAGCATCAGCAAAAAAGGAGACAGACGTCTCACTTTGATGAATTTCATTTGTAAAGCAAATATTTGGACCGGTTTACTGTCCAGATTTCAGCGCTGCTTTGTGTTTCTGGATAAAAAAAGAGAAAAATAAAAAAAAAACCTCTCAGTAAAATGAATTGAAGTTTCTGATTGTAACATTACAAAAAGTGGAGTTTAAAGGGGAAGAAATTTTTTTACCACCACTTTGTTTGTTTGTATCTGACAGGTTTAAAACACTTTTAGAGCTTGGGTAAAGGTGTTTTTCCATATGAAAAGACTTTCACTTCTTGACGTTGACTTCGGATGTTTTGTCAAATTGTTCTCTTGATTATATTTGTGCTTGTGTTGTTTTATACGATTCTGACATAACTGGAGCTCTTATGTCAAATGAGGTTCAATACTAGTACTAAAATTAACCAATAGGTCTTACTACATTCAGAATAAAAATAATTCAATACTAAATATCTAGTAAATGGATTTAATGAATTAAACATAAAATGTTTTAATCAAACGATTAAAACATATTTTGAATTGAAAACCAGAGAATTTTTTTACAAAATCATCCTTAATTTGTAAGTTTGGAACAAGAAATAGGTTTGGTAGAATTAAGATAAATTGCTAGAATTGTGTATAAATATTAAGAGCAGAATACTTCATTTGATTTCTTTCTCAAAACACATAGATCACTGACAGATCATGTCACTTGTAGCTGTTTATGCTACTTAGAATAGTTGAGATAACAATCCATTGTGACTAAAAACTATTTCATATATGGCTTATCTTTTCGTGCGTATTTAGCACCTGTGCAAACGGGGAAAAAAGAAAAAAACTAACACGCACATGCATCTTATGCTGCACCCTGACGTACAAACTGATGTCATCAGGAAAAAAAAAAAAAAAAAAAAAAAAAAAGGTGAGATGAAAGGATCCAGATTTTACTTGTTTGTGGGTTTTTTTTTACCTGGTAAGCAGAGACAGGAGACATGTACGGAGACATTGCAGGCTGCACAGTCATTATTCTATTGGTCACTGGATATGGGGAGGGATAATACCTACAGAAAAAATAAACAAATAAAAACAGCATTTCAGCACTAGGATTGTTGTAATTATGAAATGGCGTCAGAAAAACTCAACTGAAGCTTGAATTTATTTAGATCTTTTGCCAAAAAGCCAAAAATATGAGTTACGTCAACATTTAATTTCCCTTTGGGGTGAAGAAAATATTTTTGAACTCAAATTGAATCATCTTCCATGTTATGTGTCGTTTATGTGCTGAAAAATGTAAAATAAACATGTAAATCTGTTGATGACAAATAACTCTAAAAGTGCAATTACAGTGATACATTTTCAGTTAATATGATGATGTTATTCTGGCCATTATGGTGCAGTAAAGAGAATGTAAAGATAAATGTGGGCGTCAGCATCATGCATAAGTGAATGTTTGCATAATCATTTTAAAAGGCCGAGATCATGACATTAAGTTATTAACTAATTCATTTGGATTAATATCATGTAAGGGTGCTAATTGTATTGAAGGGGTATAAAGGACTAAATATTGTTAATGAAAACACATCAGCATTTCAGAGTAAAAGTTGTTTGAGCAAATTAAAATCCCTAAAAAACAAATTTACTTTAGGCTATTTTCATAAAAAAAGGGTTAAACTTCACAAACTTCATGAGGGGGGCATCTTACCCGTTCTGTATGGCTGCTGTGGAGGGGTCATAGGTCAGAGTCATTGCACCCTATGGCACACAAAAACAAACAATCATGTGGTTTGTATACGTTTCTTCTAATGCCTTTTCTTCTAATACTGTTTCTTCTAATATTTTTATAATTTCTGTGACCAGTGTAATGAAAGATCCTTTTGATTTCCTCTGCAAAAAAAACATATAATGACGATTTGTAAGTGGGTTCGCCGCCACACAGTAGAGAGTTTCAGCTAAAGGGCAGATCTATGCGTGTGCGTAGAAGAACGGAGTTTCCCACGCAAACGGGACAGTATAGTCTTTCCACAACAGACTCAGGAAAAGCAAACTGTCAAGGTCATAAAACAATGAAACCCTTAAACATCAACATGCTCGTTATTAGTGCAGAGGAATTATAAAAAAATTGCAATTTCAATTTTGATTTTTCACAAACTCATTCAACCCTTCAACACTCTTGATCCAAGTTATTTTTTTCAAATATTTGTTTTTTTGCTAAGAATAAGAAACACTCTCAATACATATAACTTTCTTATCATGTGTGAAATAAGACATTGAATTGTACTATTTTCTACACATAATTAATCCACATATTACATGGACACGCTGTGAGTACGCATGTCCAACCATGAGTATTTACACCCCAAAGGCAAACTTGAGTTGCCAGTTGACTAAAATGCTTTTGGACTGCAAGATGGAGTCAGGCACCTCCTAAAGAATCCACTGTGTTTATGTATGTACAGTAAAACCTTTTTCTTATTTAATTGAATATGATTATGAGGTTTGACTTCATTCATAAGAATGCCAAAAATACAGTTATGTAATAATATCCATCTAGTGTTTAGTAATTATACTTTCTTACAATAATACGTTGTCCTGGTGACAACGTTTGGTTAGGATTCTGTGCAACACTTGAACAAACAAAAAACAAAAATCCAGATTCATTTAATCATGTTGTTTTGAAAATTCTTTGCGACTTTAAACAGTCTTGTTTAAATGCGTACATTATAAATCCATTATTAGGTAGATGACAAGTTGAATTTTAAACAAAACATATATTAACATATTTTCAAACATTCAGTGTTTTGGAATAGATTTTAATCCCATGGTTATTAAGCAATAGTAAAAAAAGATTTTTTTTAGGTACAGTAAATAAATAGGATTTTATACATACTAGTCTGAGATCACTTGACTGTCCATTGGGCACATATCCACTGTGAGCATGTTTCTTTCTTTGACTGTCAGCAAACTTGCACAACAGAGGTTGAGATGGGCCTGGAAGACAAAACACAAAACCAACATGTAACCAGTCCGATAAGATGAATGAATTATTGTTATTATGCCTCTCGGTAAAAGATGGAGAAAAGAGGGATGCTTTCATTACCCAGGGCTCCAGAAGCTAACTTGATGAACTTCCCGTTGAACTGGGAGATGACTGCGTTGCACTGCTCCGTCGTGTCCATCCTGTGGGAACAGCATCTTTTTAAAAGGGTTCATGTTGTGCAAAAATGACTTTGTTCACACACCAAAAATGTTTGGTTAACATCTAGCTTGCCTTTTCCAAATAAATGTAACATTAAAAGCACACTTTTGATGTACAGTGATCTTTTATTCCCCCCCCCCCCACAGATCGCTGTTTGCCAGTCCTTTTGTATTTTGTGTAGGAACATCAGCTACAAATAGCTTAATACCAGATCACACGGAGTACATTTTGCTGAAGGCTTATTCCACAGCTACTTCAAAGGTGATTCATCAGACCAGAAGCGGATGTGCTTCCTCTCAGTCTATCCTGTGACACACCTGGCAAAGCCCACGCCTCTGCTGTTCCCGCTGTAGTCCCGTAGGATTCGAGTGGAGACGACCTGGCCGAAGGGCTGCAGCATCTTTTCCAGCTCTCTCTCATCCATCGAGAGAGGCAAGTTGGAAATGTAAAGGTTTGTGGGGTCCTGCTCCTGCTGCTGCTCAGAAACAGGAGGACAGAAAATTAGGATTTCACAAATAAAAGAAGGCTAAATTATATATAATTCGTTTTATCAGCACGGACAAATGGCCGACTCAGAGTTCGGACATTACTCAAGTTTTTTCAAAACGAACAAACATTTTTCTGAGCTCTTTCGCACACACACATAAAAACACACGCAGTGCATCCCTCTTCATCCACTCTCAGCAGCAGCTCAGCGCCTCTACGGTCTCTCCTGGAAACAGCACGAGAGCGCCGTCGCCATGGCTACTGCAACACACAACCAGTGTTCTGCCATGTTTGATACAAACAGAGCAGCCACATGCAGGTCTCAGGAGAGCAGCAATTCATCACTGAACTCTCACACAGCAACGCACGCAGGAAAAAAACGAGACTAACAGAAATGTGATGCCCCGGAAATATGTGATAAAACATTTAAGACAAAGCATTAATATCCTGTTTGTCCTTTCATCATTTATCTTTAAAGCCGCTTGCGTATCCCACTGACATTATTGGTTAAATTATAGAATCAATGTTACTGAGCAATTGATTCAGTTACAAGTCAACTGGGAACAGGGGAATATTTTTATGTCATCAAACACAAAACAAAAGTCAAAAAAGCACAAGTCCAAAGAAAGGTTCATTAGCATGAAAAGTACGGACCCCAAAATAGACACGGGGGCATGCCTCTGTTAGACTTACCTTGGCCATCTGGGCCTGAATGCCGCTGGTTTTCAGAGCATGCACTGCCTTTAGAGCAGCAGCTGGGCTGTCGAAGTCCACAAAGCCGTAACCTGATGTTTGCGGAACAATATTTCTAACATCAGTCGTTAAATCATTTAAAAAAAAAACAATACTTTCAACAGTTTTTGTTGTTAATATCACAGAGAAATCAGTCATACTGAAATATTTACACAGCTTTAAATGATTCTAAATAAAAAACAACTGGTAAATACTCTGCTGAAAATATCCATATAGTAAAATGTTTGTTGTTGTTTTTTTTAATCAAACAGGTGTCTCTTAAAAAGTGAAATCTTTCATCGCAATGAGATTACCTATGGAAATAAAAGCGGAGATTTTACAGCTTTGTCTTGTTTGTCCAACAGTCAGCACCCAAAATTTTCCCGTGTAGATGAAATTATTGCTTTTCAAAGTAAGATCACTTGGCGCTGCCTTTATTGTATCCTCTCCACACTATAAAGGGCACCCAACCTGAACTCATCTGGAAGGCTTTCAGGAATGTTTGTATGCGAATTGCAAATTTCAGCTACATTACCAGTAGGAGGCAAAAAACAAATCCAGTCTGCTCTCCCAAATTTGCCATGGTGACACCAAGTAACACATGCGAAATCTGCATTTAAATAGGCTGGTCCAGACTGATTTTATACCTTTTTATCTATTGTGCAAGTAATCCTAAAAGATGACCTGTGATATTTCCACTGTTTGCACAGGTAATGTTTTGGTTTGCATGGTCAGTTTGGTCCGCCTTGAGATCTTAGTACATCAGACCTCCTCTGTCTCCTTGTGTAAAGAGGAGATTTAAATCTGTCCACTTGTTCACCTCAGTATTTAAGACATTTCAAAATATTCACTTTTGAAATGTACATAGCAACTGATTGGAGCCCCAAAGCTGTAACATGAAATTCAAAATTAAATACTACTGACAGACAAGAGCTCAACATTTTGCACAATAACATGAAACGAAAAAATATCTTTCAAAAATAACTAACTTTGCTTAAATATGCTATTTATTTTTCTCCCTATCAAGTATAACCCTTATTTTTCTCCTTAATAAAGTCATTCTCTGCTCTCTGTTTGAATTTATGAGGAGATAAAATGTGTCTGTGGATCCTCTAAATCTGTCTGGGATAATCCATTTTAATCTGCTTTTATTTTTGTCAAACTTTTGTTACCATGGAAGTGAGGCTCAGCAAAGATTTTGTCTAAATCAGTCTACAGAGATGGGAAGCAGACCAGAATGGAAGCAGAAGCATTTCATGTTCAAAGATAAATTATCAAGTTAAATAACTATGACTTGGGGGAAATTAATACAAACTAGCCGCCACATGAAATGTATTTGAAATTCATTCAAATAAAAAAGGAAAAACAAACATTTTATCTTCAACTTCAAAGACATAAACTAACCTTATGCTTATTCAGAATAAATAGGTGTCTGATATATTAATTCTCATAATTGCAAAACTCTGAGCAGAGACTGAATGTGCTAAACAGATGAGCTCACTGACCTTTGCACTTGTTAGTCGTCTTGTCCAGAATCGCCTTCGCCGACTGAATCTTTCCATACCTGAATACACAACCAAATGCAGATTACTCTCAGGGAACGCTCCTCTAAAAAGGCCTAAATACAGACATGAGTTAATATCTGTAATTTATGTTAATGACACTAAAACTTCTTAGCTTGTTTCCAAGGGAAGTAAAATGTTCTATGAAGAGCAGAAAATAAGACATTGACCAATTACAGTTAAGGCTGATTCTGATACAGATTATTTTCACATAAGTCTAACTGTTCCGGATATGCGCTTCTGACGTTTTGTGTCACTCTACGAAGCCGATGTCGTTTTTTTTTTTATCCTTTTAAATTATAAAAAAAATAATGCAATAATAAATGATACACAGGTATCAACTTAAACAAAAAAATTCACTAAAAAAATTAACAAAACATTAAGAATGGAGAGCAAACGAAGGGGCAGGAAATGCATGAGCTCAAGCTTAAGACATAGCACTAATGAATCAGCGAAGGCTTCCCCAGATCGACTGGTGCTGAAACCCAAAAACAAAAACGACATTAATGGCCAAAAGAACCATCACCTGATGTATCGCTCCATCTCTATAGAAAACCAGTCACGTTGCTTAACCCTCCTTAACTTAGCTCCCCTCTTTCTATCACATGCTGTTACCATGGTAACTCTGCTTTTGCAAGTAATAACCGCACAATTAAAGCTTTTTTTTTTTGGGGGTGGGGGAATGTCACAACTTGTAACCTTTACAAAAAATAAAAAGAACATTCTCATTCAAGTTCTGGTATTTAATGGCAATTTAATAACAATATTGTATTTCAAAATATATGCATAAATGTTGGGATTGCTTAAAATTTTTCATTTGAGCTAATGACAGGGTCTGTCATTAGTTGATGAAAATTAATAGAGTTTTAATTGAAAACCATTTGTCGACAAAAACTTTTTCAATTCCAAAACCCTATTTTCTCCAAATTTATTAAATAAAACGACTTTTAAACATAGCTGTTAAGTCTCCCATTTTGAAACCACCGTATTTTACCCCTCTTTTCCATATTCTTCCCATATCAGCAGTTTCCTGTAACGTTCCCCTATTTTTGTATTATGAAATTATATAAAGAAAAATATTGATCAGAAAATAAAGTTCCATTTCTAATACCAACAGCAGACCTATGACAGTAGAGCAATGCATAAACCATTGCTTTTAGGAGCTTAAACATTTGCTATTCAACATTGGGTGCAATTAAAACAAATCTCTCACAGAAGCTACTTTTTGTCCTTAAGCCAGTTACTAAGGCAAACAAGTCATATTGCAACCCACTTTATCAGGATGCCGTTTAGTTTTTCATTAATAGATTTACTTATGTTGCCATTAAAGCTCATCTTCTGGTCTGATGTAACTTGGCAGGAGAATGTGTGCCCTAATTGGATGCTGATATTAGCTTAGCAAAGATTGGAGCTTGACATAACATGAGTTGCATAGAAATAGTTTTTCAGCTTAAAAACCTCCAGTGGACCAAAACCTGTGATGCGGTTTATGCATCAGATTTAAGGGCGTAAAAAAATAGTAAATACAAAGGTTCTGACTTGGGACTTTAGTAAGTATTCGAAAAAAGTGATTAATTATGTTCTTTTTTTCACAAAGATTTAATCTATACAATTAATTAAAGGCCTTAAGGGGCCGAGGATCATTCTAGGTGTGGATCTTTGAAGTGCTCCTGCGGTGTGTCAGCAAAAAGGGGGGAATAAAATCCCCTTTTCAGGTTAAATAAAACTGTAATGTTCTTGGAGATGAGCTAAACTCCAAACATGTTTTCCTAAAACCTCAGTGAAATCTGATCACTTCAGGCTTTTATGTCTGACTGGGATGCGACATGAACTTTGACCTGCTGCATGCATATAAAGGCCATGCAGACTGAATGTCTTGGTCATTTCAACATGCAGGGCTTGTTGCTATGAAAAGCGCTTTCGTTTCTGCTTTTGTGCCGCCAAACACCATTGGGAACAAGAACAAAACACAAGCAAACAGGACACAAACAGCTGCTGCTGGTTATATGGCCGAGTGCCTCTACTTCCAATATGTGTTTGATTTAAAAGGAAAAGCCACGAAAAAATTCCTCTGATTATGGCATCCACCACATTCAAACCACTTGGACTCAAGCCTGTAGTATCAGGTTGGATGCAAGTCCTTACTCTTTTCTCTAGAGAACAATATGCTTTACAGCTCAGCACATACCGGAGCTGAGTTCCTGCTTTAACTTATGTGCATTTAAAGACTCATGGATGTTTGAGCCTTATATATATAT
>JAUZNJ010028284.1:0-16196 GCA_034780135.1 Jordanella pulchra
GTTGAGGGCTCCAGCCCAGGAGACCCACGGCGCGCTCTGCTGGAGAAAAGATGGCAGACAGACTCCGGATCCCAACACTTCCTTTCATTTCTATTGCCTAACCTAGCCTAATCATCACCAACATAAACCTCACCCCAACACATTGGACCTAAACCTAATCCCAAACCCAATGAGAACTTTTGGACCATTTGAGTTGTCCCCAGAAGTACCTGTAATACTCCACAAGTAGCATTTTCCTGGGAAATTAACTTTACACTGTCCCCGCAAGGTAACGATGAATAGGTCCACTAAACCATCCGTTGTGAGTAACTTCTCTACACACTAAGTAAAAAAGGTACCCAATTGTAAGTTTAAGGGTCCAAAGGCTTGTCACTGGGGTGGTACCCTCAAAGGTACTACCATTGTACCCTCAACTTTGGCTACTTATTACTACCCTTATAGACTGTACCTCATAAGTTTAAAATCTTTTACCCTTTTAGGAAAGTAAAATATATATATATATATATATATAAAAAAGGAAGTTGCGGTTGGCAGACAGTTGAGAGATACCAATTAACCTAACAGTCGTGTTTGTGGACTGTGGGAGGAAGCTCGAGGACCCAGAGAGAACCCACGCATGCGTGGGGAGAACATGCAAACTCCATTCAGATAAAACCCAAGCAGGGATCAAACCCAGAACCTTCTCACTGCACTGAAACTTTATTTTATAATTACAATATACAACATACGTATTAAATAACAACATACAAAATGTCACCAACAGAGTATGTGTCATCTGTCTGAAAGTCCGTTATTCATCAACCTTTACTATGTATACATGAAAGTGGTGGTCAAATGATAGGGGAATCAGCATTTTACCACAAAGAGTCCATGTGGTGTCATTGTTGAGGATGTATTGTATTTATGTCTTTCTTTTATTATGTAAAATCTGCATTGAAGCATTAATTTCTGAGTACTGTCTTATCATTTTTTTCCCTTCTTGTCCATCTTCTGTCAGTTTACCCTCAAATTACTAATAAGGAGTACATATATGTACCAATTACTACTTGGGAACAAAAATTTACCTTTTTAGGCCCTGGAAAAGAACAAATATCTGCCATAAAATCCAATTATTATCCCCGTAGGAGTACAGAAGTTCAAACTGTACCTCAGGGGACACAAATGTACTCCTACTGTACCCTTTTCTTTGAGAGGGTGAAAACAAGAATTGACAGCTATCTATAAATGCCTTTGTTTATAGTTATACATTGGGCCCGTTTTTCATTGTTTAGTCCTGTTTCTCTACTAGACATAGCTATGGGCTCAGGTTCTACTGTATGCTCTCTCTTTCATCCCTTGACATGACAACTGACTCAGAGCTTGTCTGCTTAACTTTTTCTGTCGTGGACTGAGCAATCTTTGGAGCTAATTTACACTTATATTTTGTAACTGTCTGTCTTATGTCTGCTTCTTTTTGTATGTCTGCTTCTCCTTGAAACCCCAGTTGGCTTTGGAAGCCTGGTTCTGCTGGAGGTTTCTTACTGTTAAAAGGGAGTTTTTTTATTTCCATTGTCACTACATGTATGCTTGATGAAAGGGATTTCTGAAGTTAACATCAAAATGACAACAGATATCGTTGCTGCAACGTTATCCAAAAGAAGGTTATCCTGCAAGTCAATGACTCAATACAACCAACAGAGCTATATAAATAAACTATATTGAATTTAATTGAATTTCCAAAGTGTTGTGCTAATGGAGCCACCCTGTTGCCACTTTTTTGTTTATATCTAAAGGGATTATCTCAGTATACTGCAGTGCAACCCTGTACCTCAGGGACCCCTGTTCTTCATGTTTTAGTTGTTTCCTTGTTGCATCACACCACAAAAGCATGGAGGATTAACAGGCTTCTGCAGCACTTGATTGCAAAGGAGGAGCCCTAATTTAAATCAGGTGTGCTGGAACAGAGACCAATGTAAAACATGCAGGGCAGGGGTCCCTGAGGACCAGGTTAGGGAACCAATAGGATACTGTAATTCATAGTCTTTTTTCGTTTTGTTTTCTTTGTGATAGAGAACATTCTATCATCAGTTGCCAGTTTTAAATTTTGGCTTACTATCAAGTACAGAAGTGAAGTTGATGTTTTTTCCTAATCTTGCTGCCTTTGTTTTTGTGCTTACTTTAGGGTCTTCCATTAAGCGTTAATCCTGAGCAGAGAAAATGCCAAAGGAGGTGGCTGCCCGAGATCTTTGCTCCTAAGTCAATTAAGCATCATCTTCACCAGGACTGCGGTTGACCTCTAACCTGCGACCCACACTCAACTATCCATCATCAGTGTACTTTAAACAGAAAACACTCCTAGCTGCTAAGGATTTCAATAGACATCAACCAAAGAGGAGGAGAGGCCATTCTGAGACAGACACAAAAATGGGCTCAAGACTCTTGTTGTACACTTGAATCAGTAATTTGAGATGGTTGTCCTAGCAAATACAAAGGTTGCATGCTAATATGCATGGGAAAAACACTTCCACAAGGCTTTTGAAATGTTAGCTAAACAAGTATTTCCATGTCCATAATATGTCACTCATATTAATAGTTCAGTCTTTTTTTAGTGTAGAATGTTTATTTTAGTTTTATTGCTGCAAATTTTCTCACTTTAAGCCGTTCTTTGCTGCCTACATCGATTGTGCCAATGGAAGAACAAAAAACTCATGGTAAAGACGCTCTGTTTTTGTTTTGTATTTAAGAGATAACAAGAATTTTGTTTGGGGGGAAAATGTAAAATTACAGACCTCTTGACAGCTTCCATAGAAATTATGGTCTGCCTTGCTTGCTTAGTAGATTTTCAGTTTGATTGGATAATGATACATTGAGCTGTAACAAGTAACAGGCAAAAGAAAAAAAATATATGTGTATATAAAAAATTCCCTTGTCTTTCACTGTCACAAGAAAAAAAATCATAATTTTCTAAAAGAGTAGCTAAGTAGCAATTTTGTAATAGAAACACAATAATTAGTCACAATCTCATAATATTAAGACAGCTAACTCATGTTACTTTATCTTAGCCTCGTCTCATATATTTTGCAGCATCTATATTCTGGTTCACACTGTGCAAATTATAATTTCACACAGGACTTAACATGTCCCACTGTGCTAGGTTGACAAAATGGCAACTCCTGTCGAACTGCACAGTGGAAGAAACTTACATATCAGACTTAATGCTGCAGGAGAATCATACCAAAAGACTCCCATCGGCAGATTAGGCAAAAAATAGAGGACTAGTTTTATATGTTAAAGTGCCGATTACAGTAAGAAAAGAAGGACAAGAGAAAATGAGAAAATTGATCTGTAGCAGTGATGTTCCCTTGGGGGGGGGGGGTCTGAGGTTAGACCCACCATGTTTTGGTTTTACTTAACTTGTCTCATCAGCTTAAGTGGACATCCGTGGATTGGGAAATTGTTCCAAATTCTTTCAATTTCAATGTGATAGACTAAACAAAATACAAGGGATTTAGCTCTGAATATCATTACATATTCAATATCTATTTCTTCTAAAAAAAAAAAAAACCTGACCTCATTACTGGACACAGTTATACATATGGCAATTGCTTGAGATGGATTTCATTTAGGGGCATCAAAGCAAAGAGAGGAAAGTATATACCCCCCCCAAAACAACAACAACAAAAACTTTCTTTATTCTTTCAACATGTGTCAGTTTAAAATCCCCTTGAAATACCAAAACTTTGTGAGAAACTGGATAAATATTGGATATAAAATCAGTACTAACTATATACAAGAATGGTTTAGTTGTACTTTACAAACAAGCTAGTTTTCTTAATACATAAACTGTATGGTTGTTTTTGGAACTTCAATAAAACAAATTTGACTCCAGTGGGAAACATGACAAACATTTCACGAATGTGGTCATCGGTTTTTAAGAGCTGGTTCCTCACACATGCTCAGAAATGTTTACCACCATACATTTGCAACATATGTGTACACTTAGTGGTAAAGCCATCTGTTTTTCCTCTTTACTTACAGTGACACATATGTGCACGCATGCATGTATCTGACACATTCACACATACAGTGCAACAGTAGCTGCAGCAGCTGCAGTGGGGTGCCATCATCGGTCATGTCTTCATACGTTTGATCCTTTTGAGTAGGAGCTTTGCTTCTGGAGGAGAAAAAACTGCAAAACTGAGCTAATGTGTGTCTTTGTCCTCCATGGGAGGGGAGAACCTTTCTTCTCCCCAAGTACAAATCGCAAGACTTTGGTTGCATTCTCCCAGGACAGAGGGAGGCAATGGTAGAGAGAAAGATCCCAATCAGACATTGATCTGAACCAAACTAATCCCCCATTGATGCCAATGTGACCTTAAAAAATCGGCTTAGAGTAGACCAGTTAAACTGGACACGGTTTCCCATTTAAGTGGCCCCAGCACAGCCCACCCTAATTTTGCCACCCACAGACATTAGTGGAAGAGAATTAAGGCACATACATTCATAACACTTTTCATTACATCGAGGGTGGGGCTGTGGGTGGTGTATCTGTTGGCCTCACACAGCGAAAACCAGTGGGATAAGCCTCTGGGCATGGAAGGAGATGGGCTAAAATTTCCTTTTTATCTTCTAACAACTTTCAATGTTTAACTTTGGAATTGGAAGTGTTTTCATCTTACCGAGTATGGAAATATGGGTTTTAAAAGGCGTACATACCAAAGGCTTAACACCATGTATTTCTTTTCTAATGAATTAAAAGACGGTGAAGTTTTTATTTTACCCATCATCATTCACTATAGATGATTCACATTTATAATAACTGTTTGACAAATGCATACAGCGCCTTGGAAAAGCATTTAGACAGCTGTTTTTAACATTTAGTTCAGCCTACAAACTTTATTTTATTTTATTTGAATTATAGTCCATAACAAAATCTAAAAGTTCCCCTTTAGGTCCCTTAAACAACTAAAGTGGGGGGAATCTGTACATGAGGAAGTACATAATTAGTCATGGTCTCCACATTTCTGGTCCTTGTGGAAGATTGGCAAGAAGAAAACCATTTTAATTGGGATTAAGAGTTTGCCACAAGACATCTTGGAGACATAGCAAAAGCCTGACAGAAGGTTCTATAGTTAAATGAGACTGAATGTTATATGTCTGCCAGAATGAAACATGGTTATGTGCTTTTCATCTGCAAGAACAGTGAGGCTGGTTGGAAATTATAGGAGATTTCCATAAAACAGGGTAATCCAGAAAAAAATTGTCTAAGGTTGCAAATGACTTGAAACTTAAGTGGAGGTTCAGTCTCAAGCAAGAAAATTATCCAGTTCGAGCTACAATATATATTAATGTATAAAAATGTGTTAGAATAGCAAAGTCAAAATTAAACCTAAATCCAAGAGTTGCAAAGTTGCAAGACTTCAAAGTCATTCTCCACTTAGTTTAACTGGGCTTTGATTTGGTAGAGAAACAAAGGGAAGTGTTTCAGTCTATAGATGAGCAAAGCAAGTGGAAATATTTCCCTAAAGATTTCCAGCTGTGACTAAGGAGAAAGGTGATCCTACGTGTTGACTGAGTGAGGTTGAACATGAGTATAAAACCACTTTCAGGAATTTTATTTTTGAAAAAACTATGGGTATCCTTGTCTTTGCACATCCATATTCCTTATTTCAGACAGTAGTACTTATAAACCTTTTTGTAGACAACAGTTGAGGATCTCCCCCAGAAGCTGTCTCAGTTATAACTAACCTGCCTCTGATTAAAGAACATGAGTCCTGAGAGCTATTTGAAGGTCCTCTGCATTTGTTCCCGCCTGTGTGTCTGTCTGTCTGTAAATGCGACTGTGTGGGAGGTTTGTACATGAATGGATGAGAGTTAAAAGGACTCAGTTTATATGAACAGCACAGAGTTTGAGACTGACAAACATTACAGAGGACAAAGAAGCATTAAATATGCCGATCTGTGTTGTGGCCTGCTGGCTTTATCTGAAGACAGGAGATTATTTTCAGCCTTTGTAATAAGCGTCCCAGCTTTTTCAGGGATTGTAGAGATAAGGGGAGGGGGGGTCAACTGCACTAAAAACAACCATATCCTGTGATTTATATGAACACCAATGTGGCCTCAGGCCTCCACTGCCACTTCCAGGGATCAATGGCTAAACCAACAGCCCGAGTGTTGGCAGTGGGCCAAAACCCAAAGAGAGGTTCCCACTATAAAGCCGGATCCTCCTATTGTACAGCCGGCACCACAGAAGCTCCACAGACAGATCTCACATTCACAAATTACACAGAAGCACTGAACACAATTAGACATGCATCTTATAGATCTTGTCATTGTGCCATTCATCGCTGTGTAATTACAACAAGCAGAAAAATACTTCTTCATGCAAAACAGCTTTTTTTTTTTTGCACATTTTGCCTATGGAAGATTATTATGTTTGCTTCCTTGTGGAAAACATGACTTTCTGTTTGTTTTCTCTCAGTCTATGACAGTTGAACTAAACTCTGACTCTGCCCTGTGAGGTGTCTGTTTACTGTTTAGTCTGCTGCCTTTGACAACACAGGCCTTGCCAGCGTCCTGTTTGCTGCCCAGTCTGTCTTTAGGAAAGCCTGCAGTGAATGTCCACACACCTTGGTAAATCACTTTTTTTGTTGGTTTAAATAACTACCAAAAGTCAAACATTTTAGTGAGGTCTTGGAAGGTATAGGTAGATTTGATTGTGGGAAAAGGAAGATGATGATGATTTGTTTAAAAAGCAATGGTTGTCCGTTTACATTTTTCATGCACATTGCCTGTAAATTCACTGTCCTTGAGCTGTTTAACCCTCGTCTTCAAAATTCAAAACTTTTAATGTATTTTCTGACAATTCATACCAACACAAAATCAAGTCTAGTACTCAGTCACACCGAAGTAAAAGAAACTGCGACCAGCTACATTCACATGTCAACTAATTAGTAAATAAACCCCTGCCAGGCAACAAGTCTATTAATCAAATAAATTAGGAAGCAGCTATGCCATGTTTGTAGGAGCTGTAGAGATATACAGCTCAGGTTTCAGAAACTGTTGACAAGACAACTGTTAGTCTGGACCCAACATATCAGCCTTCGTGGAATGCAAGTAATAAAGAGCATATGAAGGGGAAGAGCGATGCTCTGGGCAGATGGGAACAAATTCAAAACTACTAGCTAATATAAAAAATGCAATGCGTGTTGCAAAATTACAATTTGATATTACATTTAAATCATCGTCCAGATGGTAAAACATGAACAGACAACAATGACAGAAGCAGCAACCAGTAAAGTTAAACTAAAGGTATTTCTCTCCATCCAGAACCCCTTTTTTTTATTTTCACGTTTCTTAAGATCAAAGTACAAAGTTTTAAAGCCGAGAGTTTGGTGGAGACACAAACTCCCAGGGTAAATGAGACTGCTTTCAGGAAGCTTGCTATTCTTGACTCCTCAAGAGAGACAGATGCACTTAGGACTATTCTCAAGATGCTCTCAATGTGTCTCTTCAGAGGAGACAAAGGTGTTAGAGCACCAATTACTGCTAATAATCCCCCTTAGGATCACCAAAGTACTGTAGAGATGCAAACCCTAAGGAGAGTATTGTTTAGCCTTCCTTTGGCTTCAAACCTGAATGATCTTCAAGTTTGCTTTTGTTAGTTTTATTTTCAGGTATAATTTATTTCTATATGACACTCTTAATAAGAATATTTGAATTGGAAACTAGAGCTGATGCTGTTTTATTCCTTCACATTTCATCTGATACTTTGGATCAGATAAACACTGCCCTCTACCTTTGTTGTTTGGAAAAACATACAATTTAACTTTTATTTCATACCTTAACAATGAAATACATACACACAGACTTGTATTAAAAACAGAAATGGGTTAGGACTTAAACAACAATACACATTTGTAGTAACACCTATGAATGGCATTCCTCTCTGTTGTTTTTGCTGAGGGACTCCAGCTCCAGCCTTTTGTTGGCTGGACTTGAGAAGTGTGGTCAGTGAGTCGTTAAATTGTTTCTCAGAGAGAAGCAAAAGAGTTTCATTTACCAGCTCAGTGACAATGTGATGTCTTTCTCTGACCTAGGGGTGTAATTCAGGCACTGTTTATTCACTGAGTGTAACTAAAATAATAACCATGGATCTATGTGTCTTATCTGTGTGTTAGATTAGCTATTGAATAGGATTCTATGGAACAAGTCAGCTTTTTAAAGGTAGTTTTTGATTTCCAAAACACAAATCAAAAACCAAAGTTGGACTTTATATAAGGAAACAACCCACATAAGATATACAGGCTTTGTAAGGGAAGGACCAAATTATAGTTCCACTGTCTCACATTAAGCTTAAGATAAAATGATATTTGCATGATATTACAACAGGAAAAAAATGTCATAAATTTGGTCTATCTAAATGACTGGGTATATTTTATCTAATATTATGACAAACTTGTGGACACCAACATTTTTTTGCACCTGTCCTACAGGTGCAAAAGAGGGGGGGTGGGATGTATGTGCGTGTGTGTGCATGGTTGTATGTCTCCACTAATATTAGCTATTTCATTCACAAAAAATATATATATCATTTCAACCAATTCTTTTCTCTTAATCTTTAGTGAGTTCAAGGGGTTTATGTTCCTTTTGTAGCTATGTACATTTTTTGTTGTGTGTGTTAAGATATTGATTTGAGTTGTCATCATTAGACTTGCATTACTGCTTTAATTTTTGGTAGCGTTTTTTTTATTTTTTTATTTGGTATTATGTGTTGTATTTATTTTGTGGTCGTTGCTAATGTTTCTTATTGACCTTTCAATTATTTTAAGTTCTTTTTTGTCCCCAGAAATATAAAGGTATCCTCTTGAAAAATAAACCTGTTTTAATATAGAGTCAATAAGCATTAGTGAATCTGTTGTGTTTTCTTTTAACCCCTATTTCTTTGTTTTCAAGCCATGACAAAAGAAAAGCACATAATTACTTTGCAAATCACACTACTTTCCTAACACCTGTGGCTTGTTTAACTTAATTAAAGAAACTAGGGGGTGTAATGATGACCCATCAGGAGTAGGGATTCTCTTCATGCATAAAAATCATATTAAATTTACATGGAAAATTAGTATAAGTTACGTAAGACCATAAACATGCAAACACACATATGGGTAACACTTTACAATAACCATCATTACCACCATTTATAATGGTAAAGAGACAATTTATTGATAATGAACCGATAGTTTAGTAATGTTTGCTGATCATTTATAAACTGCTTTTAAACCAGTGATAGGCTTTTACAATTGATGTCTAATGTGGTAGTAAATCTGGTAGGATCTAAGAGCCAAACCTTTTTGGTTAGGATTACTTTATTCAAAAGGGAAAAAAGTTTGATTTGTACATTTTCTTACTCTGTGCTTTACTTGTATGCTTTCATCTTATGATCCCATGTAATAAGAAATTGTTAAAGTATTTGTTCTCTGACTCTGAAATATTGCAGATATCTAAGGAACAATAAGGTGATGGTTAATATCAGATGGGCAGTAACATAAAAAGAAAACACTCATATCAGCAAGAAATAAGAAAGTAAAAGGTCCAGCTCCACAGAAGTAATAAAATGAATACATTTTTACTTTCCCTCTCTCTTTTAACAGTGCTAAAAAGCATGTTCTTAGTTTCAGACGTGTACTCACATGTCAAACCCTCGTGGCCTGTAAAGGCTCCTGAGGTTGTAGTCTATAAAGGTAGATGGAGAATGGAACAAATGACAATGACCTCAGAGGCACATTGTTATAAAAAAGTATCTGTAATTTCTTTTAACTGCTTGCTCTGTTCTGACGTCTTATTAAAGCCATTTGTTAACAGAACTTGTCATCAGTCCGTGATGATTTCCTAAAATCCCCCAAAACATGTTCTACATGTTTCCTAATGTTTTCATGTGCAGGTTTAAGGGATGTAAGTGACCCCTCATGATTATCAAGTTATAAACATACCTTGAGACCTTTACGCCTTGTGGTTTATCTCAGTATTATCTTTAGATACCTCACAGATAGTACTATTTAAGAGAAGAATATAATGATGGGATTGCCACCTTTTGCTGTCTAGTGGCTCCATGTGGGGGTGTTGTCTCTTAACCTAATTTAATCTGACCTCAGCAGTTAATGAGGGGAATTGGTCAAGATGAGGGAAATGCATTGGTTGATAACTTATGCAACAGTCAGAGTTAAATAAACCACCAAAGGGGATCTAGACATTACGTCATCAGGGATCTGGTGTGTGGACGCCAAAGACACAAAGCATTCATCAGTCAGAATAACTCACTTATACAAAAAATAAATAAAACAAAATCAAGATACATTTATAAATTTAGGTTAAAGCTACATTAGCTTTTCAGTGCTGTCAAGTACACACATGACTATGCTGCCAATGCAGTATCAATGCATGCAATATCACAATCAATATGAGCTGGCAGAATACAAACTTCATCCTAGCAGAATTGGTAGGATACAGTTTCTCGAGCATCTTGTATTTACAAACTAAACTAAAGTTTAACTAAGGTGGTGGAAATACTAAGCAATGGTAAAAAAAACAAAACAAAAAAAGTGTTAGATGTCATCGTCCATTGGTGTTTGTTTTGTTTTTTTTGTTTTTTTTTTTGTTCTCTGATTATTGTTTTGTTGCCCATTATTATTGTTAGGGTTTTAACATATAAGTTCAGACCTTTTTGTTTAGTTTCTTACTTATTCCTTGTGTTTCCGATCTCTGAACATTTTGGTTTAAACAATGATTAGCTGATTTAGCCCAGGGTTTTACTTTCTTTTATTTGTATCCTTTCCTCAGCTTTCTTGCTTAGTACTTCCCTTTAGCAGTTCTGCATTGCTCTGTGTAGACTTACCTAATTTTATGTCACTTTTCATCCCTCTCTGCTTTGCATTGTACTCTGTTGATTTCTTCTGTTGCGCTCACCAAGATTTCATATTTTGTTTACCTTGTAAATTTTAGGTCTATTTTAAAAAACTCTTTTCTTCTCCTCTACTTTCTTGTCTGAAGTAATTTTTCAAAAAGAAATACATTATTAAAAATATAGAATAACCATAAAGATAATCAATTGTATAGCTACAATTTTTAATAGTAATTTAAATACCCCCTTAAAATTATGCAATCCTACTGTTTGCATAAAAAGGTGAATGTGAATGTGAATATGAAAATATAAATAAAAATAAAAATGTGAACTAAACATTTATAGAACAGCATTTTCTAATAGCACTATAACAATTTAAGGTGTGAAGTTATTTTAGGAGGTAGAGGTCAGCCTTTATTCTAGAAAAGTTAATCTTGATTTATTCTTAACAAAGGTACCAAGAGATTATCTGTGGCCCATAAGATACCAACTAATTTCAGCAGCTACCAGTCATTAAAAATGTATGGTTTTATTCTGTGTTTCAGGATTAAATTAGAGGGCAGTGTTATTTCTCTCTTTTTTGGTGCTAAAGATGTGTTGATATAACATGTAGTAACCACCATTACTTTCCTAACTCTTTCTGTATCACAACACAACAAACATTGTGGAAAAATATATATCTCAGGTAACATGTTAGGGAAAGACTTCCAAATATTATAGCTTGTTAGCCACCATGTTACTGTTCATATCCTCAGGATCTATGTTTTGCAATCCAAACAAGTAGTGTTTTATGGCTGTTGGTGTCGGCGGTGGGGAAAAGCCAAAATCCAGACCACGTCTGCTGAAGTCATTAGGCTGTTGACGGATGGCCTGTGAAATGTTTTACTGTTACAGGCCTGGTGCCCACTAACTCCCTCCCCTCTCCCACGTAGACCCCCTTCTGTTTGTATACACACAATAGACATAAGCATACTGTAGCGTAGCTGCGTGCAGAAAATGTACCCTATGGAAACTTTGTTGGTAATTTGATCAAAGTTTACATTAAAAAAGCTACCAAAAATATATAAAAAGTAGGAGCTTAACTAGTAGCATATGTTTGCCTCATATGCATTGATATCAAAAATACCTGCTTTCAGCACATTAAATTATAAAAGCGACAATCCAAAGCTTTGGGTATTAGTATCCCTACTTCAACTAAAGGAGAACCTTGCAACCCTGAACCAACGCAGTGAATTGAAGGACTGGTTCCCAAGAGCAGACATTAGGGGATGGACCCGGCCAGCCAGACAGAGGTCATGTCGCTGACCACAGAAAATTAATGGCGGGCTCATCTTCTTACAGAGCAGCGTAGAAATCCGTCATCACTGGGAGAGTGTTAAAGACTTTAACAGGGGTGTTTGCTCACCTCTAATCCTTCAGCCACAGGGGATGGGTAAACACAAACACATGCATACCTACAAATTGGTTGTGGTTTGCAGCTTATGTAAAATTCTCAAAGTAAAACTTGACTCATCCATGTTGACAACTAGTAAGACCAACCAGAAACAGCATTTAGCAGTTAAATTTGAGCACTGCAGCATCTGCAAACATTACAACAGGGTTGTTAATTGAGATCGTCAAGGCGCCCCACGGTGAGGCATGCCTTCCTGGAAGTGTTGTCCATTAAAGCAGCAAATTTTCTTCCAGTGAAAATACCAAAGCTTTTACTCAAACATGATTTAGCAGTTTGAGGTTAGCACAGGAAGGCCTGCTGATTTAGAGAAACAAGATTAAAAATGATTACTACTATAAATGCAATGAAGATGGGGAGGGTGCAGCATAAATAGTGTGAAATCACAGATAAATGCCCCAACTTAAATCTTTTCAGTGTGTAAAAGAGTTCAGAAACAACCACTCTCAGCAGACTTGTCATGGCTGGGGCTCCAGTGTTTGTGATGCTAAACAGGCTCCAGATGTTGAAAAAGAGCAGAGGGCGACGGAGCAAGAGGCCTGACAGCAGGCAAGAACGCAAGCAAGAGACACCCTCAGCCCCTCTGGACCCCACAGGGAACCGCTGGGTCACATCCGTCTCCTTCTTTCAACATAGAGTCAATTCCCTCCCTTTGCAACACTGCAAACCCGTCAAAGCCCTTCCTGTCAGCATTCCTCTCATCCAACCTCCCCTTTATCACTACCATATCTGCTAAGTTTAAAATTTCTGTCACCATTTTTGTATTAATCTGCAACTTTATTCTGTGTTTAACCCCTTTCCTGCAGTCTTCTCCTTCTGCTTCAACCTAGTTTCGAGTACACTCTAAATCTTCACAGTGGCACTTTTCATTGTAATACACATAGATTTATTTACAGGAAATTAAATTAAAGCAGAGGAAAGTTTTATTTTTACTCAAATAACTTGCTTGTTTATCTGAAAGCCTGATTGAGGAGCTCAATGCTGCTTCAATCATTTGCCAATCCAATAAAAAATGCTCCTATATTTCAGGTACATTTGGATCGAAACTGCCAACTGTCTATGCAGCCGAAAATCCAAACAGTCCTTGAATAAAAGTTTTATTTTCTGTCAGCATTTCCTGTCAGCATTTGAGATGTATTCCTTAGTGAAGAAAATATATTAAAATAGATCTTGCTACTCCATTAGAACAATGAACTGTTCCATCAGAGGGATTGATCTGTGGAGTCATACTGAGTGCAGCCATTAATCTGTGCTACACTGCCATCTACAGAGACAAAGAGACATTTCTTCCACAGCATGCCAGATAAAAACACCCCGCTCACTACATCTCTATTGCTTATTCAATATTCTGTTTATTATGTACTATATGACCTGATCTATAGATTGCGAGGTCTCATGAAAATGCATCATCCAAACTTAACTGTAAAAAATAAAAATTCAACTGATTTTAGTATACTATGGGAAAAGATGTCAAATTAGAAAAGAAAAACTAAAATAAATAACAATGTTAAAATTTCATTTTGGACTTTAGATTAAAGTCGGTAAATTTCAAAGGGAAAATCACAAATTATTAGTCAGCATCGGAGAAAGTTTATATAAGAAATGATACGTCATTTATTTATAGCACATTGCATTATGCTTTATTATCTAGGTTTTTCTGTAGCCTTTATGACTTATTAAGTGTTACAAAGGTTTTAAGATAAAATGCCATTTTCATTACTGCTCCTGTGATTAGAGTCTGGGACTGTAAAGCAGGGGATCTATGGTTAAATCCCAGTTTTGTAGGTAAGGGCTTCTGGTGTAAAAACTTTGCCACAGCTGCTTGTAATTTATAATGCCTTTCTGTGGCAACTCTTGAACACGGGAGCATCTGACAGAAAAACAATCCCATCTGTTATGTATGTAATACACCAACATTATATAAAATAAATGTAATGTGTGCTACTGTTGAACATTACTTTTACAAGACATTACTGTCTTCTTTTCTTTAATATTTGTAATTAGCTAACCATTTTTGGGTTGATATGCACCCCTAAACTTTTATAAAATCAGAAAGTGTCTGAATTGTTTAACATTAAGTCAGGTTATTTCTAACTCAAACAGAATTTATGCTGGTAACACAAATCCTGTTGCAGCGAACTCTGTGTGATGAAATGTAAAGCATACTCCAAAAAATCTTGTACAAGTTGTATTTACTGCATTATGAGATGCACTGGAAGGTGATGCTTGCATGTGTTCACAGGCTATTGGGACACACAGCACATATGAGATTAAACTAACATAGCTCAATGTTTCACTGCATCAATAACTTTAGATATGTTCCATTATGTGCATGTTTTTGCATGAACACACCTCTACCGGCTTTCTTCCCTTTGATTGATAGTAACATTTTATAAAAAGTTGCAGCTCATGATATCTGCTGTCTCCTGACCTGCAGAGAGTAACGTGACGGAGGCTTGATTGAACACTTCTTTCCTCCTCAATGCCACCTGATTACTTTGCCGGCTTTCTCTGACCCTGGCTTAGAGAGAGACCGTCAGGCCCATTGCAATGAAAAGACTTCAATCAGAGCGAAGAGCCAGAGCTGTAATGACTTCCATCACTTTTGAGAAAAAAGAACCAAAAATTCTCAAGCTTTCGTCTGGGCAAACTGTGAAACAAGCATTACACACAGGTATGCACGAGCGCAAAAATACTTAAACACATATACACACACATGCCGACTTTAAACCATCTAATTCATGTTACACTGTTCCATTTCCCAGAAAGCTACCTTGGATACAGAAGCAAAACATGAACAAAAACAGGCTGCAAAATGTGGCCTTGGGTATGTTTTTCATTTCCTCCTCTGCTCAAATCAGTCCAATTATTCCCAAGGGCTGCAGACACATCAACCCCCTGCAGACCCTCCTAAAAACTCAGGGGATTTATTCAAAAACAACTATTTAAAGTTAGCCTTAGTGATTTATAGATAATCAGCCAATGGACAGGTGTTTAAATCTTCTACATGTTGCAAATGACTAGATTAACAATCAAAGTACGTCTAGGAGATACTATAGAACAGCAAGAAAAGCTGTGCACAATTTCTCTATCTGACAAATATTTTTGCATACCATGGTCTACAGTCAGCTGAGGCTTGAACTGTGTTTGTGGTCAGAGGAGATTGTTTATGGTCATGGTAAACTACTGATGGTCATGTACGCAGTAATCAAAAGATGTGAAGGCTTGCCAAGGAAGTTTGTGTTACTTCAAATACCCCAAGACCAGATGTTCGCAGAGAGGAGGAGGTGGAAAGACAAATATTGGTCTACTGGAAAGCTCAGAGGAGGGGGGTTTGAAAAACATCAACTAAGACAGAAAAAAATGGTGAATGAGGAGAAAAGGAAATTGGGACTTTTAGGAAGAAAGCCTTGATCAAAATATCAGCACCAGCAGGTTGAAGTTTTTTTTTGTAGGAAATAATCCTTTATTTTAATAATAGGTAATTAAAAAAATTCATGGGTGTTTTAATTAATTATGATGTATAGTTTAATACTATGTTTTCTGATATATAAGTGGAACCCATCCAGCCAGGCGATTCACATACCTGTTGCTCTTCATTCATGTAAATTGTTCCTTTTACAACAAAGAAGCCAAAAAACAGGATGCACTTTTTACATTTTTACATTTTATACAGCTGAAAATATGAGAACAGTGTTTATGATCTATGCAGCAACATCTCTGGACACAGCTGGATTCTGTTAGCTTCATGGCAGCTCACATCCTTCCATGTAGATGGCCATGCAGTGGTTCCACTGGATATACTGCCTGCCCTGTATCTGATGCAAATTTTGAACTCAGACCCACAGCAGCTCACATGTATATGTATAT
>JAUZNJ010028285.1:0-16196 GCA_034780135.1 Jordanella pulchra
GGAAGACAGGACGACACAGGGAGCACAGAGACAACAGGAAACTTCAAAAATAAGACAAAGAACCACAGATCATGACATGACAACAATGGGCCACATTTTAGAGTAATTTACATCAGAGAAACATTCAGAGAAAAAAAAATGTCCTGTCAGAAAATTATCAGGACATATTCTGTACTTTACAGATTAATTAATTATTATTATTTATTTTTTTTTTTTACAGTGCACTACTGCCAACTAGCTCCCGACCTTCATTTTCACAATATAAAAAAAATGGTGTTAGTATTTGTAATTACTGACAATGATGGTTTTAAATGATTCATAAGTTATGTTTTAAAAACCTTCATCATTTATTTATTTTAAATATGTTTGATTCATCTCCCTGCATTTTGGGTCTCTTCGATTGTATTGTATGTCTGTTGGCAAGTGTGAGTCAAATTTGGTGTTTTTCTTGCCAAACAACTTTCTCATGGACGCCATTTTCCCGCTTTCTTTCAAGTTACTTAATTGTGAACGCCAAAGTTAACTGAGACAAGGGAGGCATGCAGATATTAAGAAGATAATCTGGTTTTTTGTAATACAATAAAAAGTTGGTGAATTTTTGGTAAACATGCCACATAAAGGAAGGTTTTTTACCATTGTTTTCCACCTTAGTTGCTTAATCAGAGCCTGCTTCTAGACTATTACACGTGCTTGTTTCTTCTTTTATATTTTCCCTTTAAGATGGGGGAAAGTTTTGTTTTAAGACATTTAGCCCATTTTATTCTGTCATGCAGATTTTGTTCAATTTTTATCTTGATCTTAAGCTCTACAGAAGTCAGGCCATGGTGAGGCTTCATGTATGTTGAAATAAGTTTAGAAACCTTTTTCACTCCATAGCTAAAAATAGTTAATTAAAATATGTTTTGTGTTCATTAAATTGGCACAATCAAAATTTGATGATATAAAACACTAAGTGTGGCAAAAATGTGAAACAAGCTCAGCGTGTTGCATGAGTTGTGCATCCAGTATTGCTGCAATTTTCGTTTTTCTAACAAAATAAGCTAAACTGACAGAGTTCAAAGTGCATTTGTTCATGACACAAACGGGAGGAAAGCTGCAAAGTGGGGGTGGAGACAGAGAAAGAGAGAGAGAGGGTGATAAATGTACTCAGAGACACAGGACCGAGGAACATGAGAAAAAGCATGGTCTAGGAGACAGAAGGGAACAAAATATACGGTAGGTCTTGTAGATGAGTTTTGTTTGAACTTTATTGCTAATCTTGAGTGAACATTTAAATCTAAAAGAAAAAACAGGTTATGACTTATGTTTAATATGTTCAATTTGAAATAGAAGTGTCTTCCAGAAACAGCATTGAAAATGTAAAGATCTTTAGGGGCTGACATACGGTGCTTAAGCCAATGCTTGTGTTGCTTAGTAATATATAAATGTCACCTTTTGTGGTTAAACATTGACTGCATGAGAATTTGTGCTAAAAGGCTCATAGAGCATTTAAAAATAAAAATAGAAAATAAAATTGTTAATGACCACCAAGTGGGAGCTGACATATGAACCCATAGACATAAAGGAACATTTTGTACACTTATTTAATTATTTAAGTTTTTAATTATCTCATTTGAATTTCAAAATATAAACCAAGTGGTTTAACATTGATTTCAGTTTATTACCTCCGCCAAGGATGTTATGTTTTCAGTAGCGTTGGTTTGTTTCTTTGTCTGTTAGCAACTTTACAGAAAAAGTTATTGACGGATTTGCTTGAAATTTTTTTCAAAGGTGCGTCGTGGGCTAAAGACCAATCTATTAACCTTTGGTGGTGATCCGGATTAGGATCTGGATCCCAATACAGGAATTTTTTTGGTAATGATCTGGGTCCAGTGTGAAAGTGGAGATCATAATATGTCGGGGGAAGTCTGTGCTCTCCGAGTGCCTTTTCTCTTTCTGTTTTCTGCACCCAGTTTATAGAAATTTTTGACTTAGAGAGATTACTCTATGTAAAACTATCAGATATATTTTATTTTAATAAACAACATACAACATAGGAGCTTGGAATACGAAATTAAAGTAACACTCCTTAATAAAACCATCTAACGTCCTTGAATGTTGCATTTATGGTTCAAAATATTTACCACACTGCTGACCTCTCTCTCTTCACATGTTAATTTAGTGATTTATGATTTTGCCTGGCTCTTGTTTTCTGACTGAACACGGCTCATATATCTTTCTAAATATGCAGGTTATTTTCAAATTGTTCTGTGCAGATGTGTTGTTGAAACACTGTAATATTCGATGCAGGAAGTAAAACGTTTTGTTCTTGTGTGCTTTAAATATTTGCATGTGATTGTGCTGTTCATTTAAAACATGGTCTCAAGCAATAAAATTATCTTGTGGTATTAACCAAATAAAAAGACAGTATTAGTTATCATTGGGGCAATCATTAAGGCAAGCATTTATTTTTAGCACAGGATATGGCTAAAGCTTAGTCATAAAAGTCTGTTTGACTATGCATGTAATGTTTGGTACACTATATGCAGTATTTCACAATTCACATCTTATAATATTCCTGAGCCCTGGCATATGGGCAGGTTTTTTTCATTTCACTTACTTGATCTAAATAGGATTTATTTCCCTAATACATCAGCAATTATTTTGCTCCTGGGCTGTAAAGCTCTGCTAGAAATAGGAAACTAAATTATGCAAAGGGCTGTACAAATATCTCAGATCATTCATCAAGTGACAGTGTTGTGTTTCACACATATGGCAATTCTGTTTTGCATGTCACCGACGGATCATAGTAAAACGGAGAGAAACATGATTTACTATGTATATATTAGTATTGTTTGCCTTTGCAGTATCGGGTTGTTCAACTTCTGCCTCTGACTAGTAATTTCAGATTCTTAAGGCAAAAGATGAAGTTGCCTGGTTGTGCAGTTGGAGTCAAACATTGGCAGCTCAGAACAAACATAGGAACAGTGCCAAAATTCATGCCTGACTGAAATCTGGTAGTTTTCCCCGGGATAAAGGACCGTTTTAGATTGCATGATCATATACTTAATTAATTAACTTATTTAACTTAATTAACACTTAATACTTACAATGAAATGCTTTCATTCTAAATATGTAAAGCAATAATAAAACAATAAGTCAGTTTATTTAAATTTTTATGCATTTGTGTTCATCCCCTATGTCAGCACTTATTTCAAAAATAAACTGGTGATATTTAATGACTCTTTCTGTCGTCTATCGCAGCTATTTTCAAATTCCCATACATTATGAATCAGTGACTCTCTTGAATCGATGCATGAATGTTAAATATCATAGACTAATAACACTTATGTGAAAACTAAACAGATAATTACTAAGAAGACTGTTGCTGCTTTTCTACCAGCATCGCTTGATCTTGTTAAATACTATTATAACATTGCTAAGATATTTACATTGCACTTATGTACATTTTATAGAGATGAATTTTGTATACAAAGTGTCTTAGAAATAACATGCCTACTTCAAAAATGTCTTTCTACATGTCTAAAAAATGGTATATTACTTTAAAAAATATACATAGCTATATTGGAAGCATAAAACAGGGGTGTTCAAAGTCAGTCCTTGAAGGCTGGTCTCCTGTAGGTCATAGAAGTTGTCTGCTTTAAAACACCTGATTCAGATGACTGTGTCTCCATATACCACGGATAAGCAAAGAATATACACAATACTGTAACGGGGGTCTAAGTGGATTATATTAGTAATTATAAAAATACTGGATCTTCTAATAAGTTGAAATATAATTATATTCTCTCCATAACATGTTATCAGATGTTTATCTTAAATAGGTATAATCACGTATTGAAGAATAACATGTAACGATAACAACTTGTAATAAAAAACATTTAAATCACCATCTACCAAGAAAACTAACAGGAACTGCCACTTTTACTGGGTAAAAGTTTCTGTAACTGCTGAACATTTACTCTACAAACAACATAAATGAATATGTAAAGTAAAACATGTGTCATAAAGCTAGAGGTATAGATGTCTTATCTCTGAGCTCTGAGCTTGATTAACTATACTGAATATTGCTTTTCTGAGATATGTGATAAATTTAATGATAGACTAGTAATTGTGGGGAGGTTTATAACCAGCAACTGAATCTGAATTTCTTTTCTTTGAAGAGTTGTTATTTTGACCTTTTTACAACTGGATTTCATTTCACATATCTAAGGAAATATAAAGTTTCTTATTTTCTATATTAGAAGTTAATTTGCTTATTTAAACTAAAATGGTGTCAATTAAATACTTAAAGGCTTGAGAATGCAGAAAAAGATATTATATTATATAAATGAAATCAAATTACAATTATTTAGACATCTACTTATTCTAGACTAGACAGTCAATGTCAATTGTATTTTTAATAACAGTTTTAGAAACCTGCAGTCTTATTTAGCAAATGCTTAAGAAATGACATTAGCTAAAATACTTTATTTCTGGTTCTTCTCTCAGAGATTAAAGACTGGTGTTGGCAATGCCCAGAATATATTGTCTGACGTCATGAAATTAAATTATCTGTTGCTGCAAAATTAGTTTAGCTTTGTTGATTATAAAATAATCTGTGCATGGCATGAATCACATTCATCCCCGTTATCTTTGCCTCACCACTTAGGAGAGTTGGGACATTGAAAGAGGACACAAAATTGATTATTAGCATATTTATCGTATTTTTTGTTTAAATTTGTCAAAGACTATTGTGTTTTGGGAAAGATGGAGATTATGAACATTAATTCATAGCTATAGATAGTAGGAGACAAGATTACATTTTATATATAGCTGTATTTAAAATGTAAACTTCAGCAAACAAACGGAAATCACACAGCTCTGTAATATGTTTTTCTTTTCTGTGTGGGGGGGATGTAATAAATTGTCTTATGTCAAGTTATTTTGAAAGAGGTTACATTTATACAACCCCTTGATAAAATATTTTATGAATGTTTATAACAGAGTGCCTTATGACTTTGCTACTGGTGAGTACTTACTGCTCAGCCTACACATTCTTTCTTCAATGCAGCTTTCATTTATATAGTAGTGCTTGTGGGCAGGATAATTTCAAGTCCATCATTTTTTAATGATGAATAAAAACGCTTTGCTATAGTTACTGCCAAAATATCACATATGAAACCTTTAATAAAGTATAACTACTTTATTAAAGGTTTCCTCCAAAGAACTGAAAAAGCAGTTGTTTTCTGTTGCGCTAATCTGCAAGATGTGCTTATAATCCCAAATAATCATGCTTAGATGTAGAACAGCAAAATCTAGCCAGACTAATTTTATTCTGAAATGAAAGAACAGATGTTTCAAGGGAAAAGATAAACAGTTTATAAGTTAAACAAACCATGAGAAAGAGGATAGCAGCCATGCTGAGCAGCAAGTTGAGGACTATGTGAGCAATGCAAAAGTATTCATTCTGATTTGATTATTTGACTATAAGATAATTTTGTAAAAACAAAAAATCATATCGTTTTTATAACCATGAATTACAAGAAAAAACTATTTAATGTCAAAAAATATGTTTTCACAAACTGTTAATTAACATAGTATATGAGAGGAAAAAAAGGTTCACCAACTTTAAAGACAGGAAGTGTCTGTCCTGCTTTAAGGGCGGTCTAGCTTGTTTGTAAAGAACACAGATGAGAGTTGTTGATGTGTTTCAAGTGACTGTACTATTAAAAGAGATGTCTAGGAGTACCTGTCTCTGGTTCATCTCTATTCCTGCTATAAAAACCACTCCAAACCACTCAGAGAAAATAAATCTGACAAGCAAAGGTCAGAAACATATAAATTAATTTCCAACATGCTACAAATCTTAGGAAATTTAATTTAAATCACCGTTTTTATCAAAGTGATCAAAGTTAAACCCAATAAGACATTCTTTAATATAAAAAGAGCCATTCAGAACATTTTTTTTAGCATAATATTTCAGGGGTAAATATACATTTATACATTTGACAAAAATGAGGATGTCTTTGAAGTGGGATAAGAGCTTTACTTGGTTGATCGATAATGTCTGTAGAGGATACATTAAAGGAATTACAATAGAGCAGCTATCGTCAGATCTACTGGCTGTGGTTATATGCAGCTATCAAGGAATTAAAGAATGCATCTATGTGAAAACATTAAATTCTTAGCATAGCAGTAATCTTTTTTTATTCCATCTTTTCCAGAAACTTCTTCACTGCAACAACACTTTCAGGGTTTTAGAAAGCCATGTTGGAGAAGGACTATCCATGCAGGGATGCGCCACTGAAGCTGATCACCCTTCACTGATTCCTTAAACAAAATCATTCTTTTAAAATATTCAGACTTGAGCTAAAAGTGACACTAAAGAGACGGAAATGACTTTCAGCTCAGGTCTCTGTTGGCTTTTCCTCCTATCTGTTATAATTCTGACCATTGGAGGTAATGTACTGGTGTGCTTGGCTGTGGGGCTCAGGCGACGATTGTGGAGAACAGCTAACTGCTTTGTAGTGTCACTGGCAGTTGCAGATCTCCTTCTCGGTTTGTTGGTACTCCCCTTGTCTGCCACATTGGAGCTACGCAGCAGGAAATGGCCTTTCGGAGGAACCTTGTGTAACATCTACATCTCAGTGGATGTTATGCTGTGTACATGCTCCATCCTGACACTCTTAGCAATCAGTGTGAACCGGTATCTGGCCATTTCGTCTCCCCTCAGCCACTCTCAAAGAGTCACCCCACGAAGGGTGACTTTCATCATCATCTCCATCTGGGTTCTGTCATTGGCTGTCGCCTTTTTGCCCATCCAACTTGGCTGGAACACAGCAAACTACAGAGTACAGAACCTGGACTGGGAATTTGGGGATGAGGGGACTGATAAAGGACTCTACTGCCAGTTTGAATGGAGTAACAATTATGTTCTAATTTATGCCTTTGGCTCGTTTTACTTACCACTGCTGGTTATGTGTGGAATGTATCTTTGCATTTTCCGAGTGGCACGTGAACAGGTTTGTGTGAATTTTTGATATCTTGTTAAACATCTACACACTGAAACCCTTTCAAACATAATTTTAATATTTTCTATAAGTTATTTTCTTTCTTTAAAAAACATTAGATGTACAAATGCTTGAAAGGTTGTCAAGTTCTACTACATGCTTTCCTTTTCAAAGAATAAGTATCACAATGGAGAGCACCATCCACACACATTCACACCCCTGGCCTTAAAATCTCTGTTTCTCTTTGTCTAATGATTGCTTTCACTCTCTAATATCAACCTTTAAATAATTGTTTTTTTTTTCTTACTGTGCAAAGTAGCATGACAAACTTTGTCAGTCTTTGTCTTGCCAGGATTGTCGCAGTTGTCACAGTTACAGCTGTTATAATTTTTTTTACTTTTAGTTCCAATTGAAGAAAACAGAAAGGCCAAGAGCAACTTCTTTAACTACTGCTGCTTTCTTCATAATTAGAAATGAGGTTAATTATAAGGAAATCAAATGCAAAATGGGTGACATATTTTTTGGTTTTGCTGTATTATGAATCATTTTACTTGATTTAATCAAAATTCCTTTTTTGTCTCCTCTGCCTCCCCATCTCTAACCGATCTCTTTAGGTTAGACGCATCCGTGCTACCACTCCATCATTTGCACGCTCAGCGACTGCTGCCATAGCCCGTGAGCACAAGGCTACAGTCACCCTGGCAGCTGTACTTGGTGCATTTATTATCTGCTGGTTTCCCTACTTCAGCTACTTCACCTGGATGGGTGTAAAGGAAAAGACGAACCCCCCTAATACGTTCCATTCAATAGTCCTGTGGCTCGGATATTTGAACTCAACCCTTAATCCAATTCTTTATCCAGCATTTAACAGGGATTTCCGACGAGCCTATGGAGAGCTGCTTCACTGTCGAAGACCATCAAGCGGAACACTAGGGCTTTCTCATTTGGCTTTGCACAAACGATTGACCTTTTTAAATTTGCCAAGGATGCCCCAAAATGCTAAGAAAAATACAGCAGAGGTTATGATTGAAGGTGAGAACAAACTACCCTACTCCGAATAAGTAAATAAGAATATTATTCGGATTGTTCTATTTGAGTGACGGACTCTACCAATGTTGTAGATCCAAATCTGCTAAACTGACACACCAGTAGCTTAATTGTCGCTTTAACAAGCAGATTTCTAGTTTGTTCTTTCAAAGAGCTTATAATTTGAGAACAACAACACCAATCTTTCATAAAATATTGTAGATAAAGGTACATTTTAATCCTAAGTTTAAGGGCTTCTTTGAGAAATATTTTCTAAGTTTGTATTTATTTCTTTAGTATTTTAGATATATATAAATTTGTAATGGCTGTATTTAATTTTCAATAGAGGGCTGTTTGCATGGAAACACAGGTGATTAAAGTATACAAATGGTTGGTTTTCTCTCGCTACACCCCTCCAGTTCATTGTGAATATGTGACTAAGAAGCTAACTTTAAATGGATATTCTGTCTATGTTTCACCTGACGCAGGCGGAATGACCCAAAGACTTCTTGAATGTTTTGACAGAGCTACTGCAAATAAGCAAGTAATGCTTAAAAGAATGCTTTCCTAGGTAATGCGTAAAGCCTTTGTAGAATGAAGGCTGTTATACTGATAATCTTGCTCATTAGTAAAAATGTTGTAATACACTCTAAAAATGTATGGATTTGAAAAAGAAAAAGAAAAGAAACATTTAAACTAAATTTCTAAACAAGTAAAATCCTGGATAAAAGTAACTATATCTTATTACGAAAGCCTAAATATCAGTTTGTTTGCATCGGTTTTGTGCTTTTGTAAACATGAAAACTTGGGACTGAAATCCAGGAAAAAGACACAACGGGAAGCAAACATGATCATCTTCAAGTGTGCTTCCTGTGAGCTGCAGTCTCTCTGTTGATTTAGTCTTAATTAAGACCAAAAATACCTCTTTTCAATGATATATAGTTTAAAGTAAGAAGATAAACATCTCACTATTGTTCTATGCAGACTGCGTCATCATGTGGTTAATGAAAATGTATTTCCCCATCTGCACAGTATAAATCCAATTTTGTACTAGTCTATATGTTTATACAAACCTGATGCAAAGATAACTGTCTGTCACCTTAAATGCTTAGTATCATTGGGGTTATCTCTGTTTACTTTTACTTTATGTTCTCCAGTTACATTGCAAAGGCTCAAACATTAATAAAATCCCACCTGCTGTGTAAAGAGAAACCTTTTATTAACTTGCTGTGTTTCTGTGAATGAATTATTCAGGTCACACAAAGATATTTAATTATAGTCTATGTAGTCATTGTGTTGTAACTTTTTAAAATAAGTCATTATTTTTGACAGTTTCCTGTTAAATATAAAATTTAAACTTGTAATCATGTAGTTAGCTTTTCTATTCCGTTTTTATGCTTTTTAAAATGTTCAGGTCAGAAAGAGAACAGTGACTGCCAAGACTGGCAAAATAAACAGTGTGACCCTTGCATCGGCAGACGGTTGCTCACTTTGAGCCTGGTTCTGCTGGAAGTTTTTCCTCTCCACTGTCTCTACGTGCTTGCTCGGCGTGAAGAATTCCTGTTAAGTCAATAAGTCAAGGCAATTGGCTGGTTTTTCTTAGACAGAAAACTCTTAACCAATCTGACACTGTGATCTGGTTGAACTATCTGTGTGATGTACGTACCTCGAGATACATGTTTTATGGATTGGTGCCATGTAAATAAAGGGAATTGAATTGAATTCCATGGTGGCGATAATACAATATGTATGTTGTAGTTTGAAACATTTTAGATCATCAATCAAATTTTGATATCAAACAAAAATTTACGCAGTGATTACAAAATTCCATGTAAAATATGTTGATTTGATTTTATAGGAGAAGAGTGCCATCATTTACAGATGCAGAAAACATAGATTCAATCCAAATATAATGTCATTAAAAACAGGAAGGTAATAAAAGTGTATCTCATACTAAGATAAATGAATTAGATTAAAGAAAGGCATCCTTTAGACATGTGAAGCCCTCAAAAGACAAGAGGATGTAAAGATATCTGTCTAAAGGTCAAAGGCAATGAATTCTTAAGTTTGGGACTTACGTCATAAAATTTCTGCCTTGTCTTTAGGGAAGCTAAAAACGCAGGTTAGATGCAACTGTCCCGCTTTTTAGTAGTACAACCGTGAACCTTCTAAAAGGAGGGACAGAGCAGATTGTTCTTGTTGAGGTTTTTATGCCTTCAGCATCTGCACCAAGTTCCTGCATATGTTTTAAAGGACTGTTGTGGAGAAATACTGCCATCATCAGAGCAACTGACTTAAAGAACCTTGACAAGGTAATAAAGAAAGAAGGATTTTTTAATGGGAAGACTTCTAGAACCTCTGGAGGTGATTTTTTTAAAGGTGCATATTTTCAATTGAATAAAGAACATAATAGACAACCCTCAGCATCCTCTTCATTAGGCCTTTTTTCAATGACAGTTTTTTAGTCAGAGGCTTCTCCAGACCTTCTATGACAGACGGCGACATAACATCCCCCCTTCCCACAGCTACAACCGTTTTCAGTGACTTGTTGTAAATCCCTCCATACAATAAAATTGTCATGTTTGAACTGAATGAACTTAATTAAATGAATTATCTAATTTGGGTTAATTGCCTGTGATGGACTGGATACATGTCCAGGGTATACTCTGCCTTTCACCCACAGTCTGCTGGAGAAATGTCCCAGCTCCCCTTTAGGCTGACAGACAAGCCATCGAAGAAGAATGAGTGGAAATCCTTTTGTTTTTTTACCAGTACCAAGAGAGATAAGGCATGTTTAATTCAGAAAAAAGGGTATACCACAAAACGAGGACATCTATGTTTAAACTTCCACCAGATGGCAGTATGTATCAACATTAAGGTTTTTATTGTCGTGAGTTTAAAAGAGATGCAGTATAGCTTTTTCTGTTGATGTTTTTATGAGTTAAGTGAAACATAAAAGGGTCGATTATTTGAGAAAAGTATATTTTCTTCTACTTGGATGTAGAAATATCACAAAAAATTCGACTAAAACTGCATTTTGACTGAAGGTTTGAATAATCTCATGGTTGATCCTTAGAGGGGATGGATACCATTACATTTGTAATAGTCAAACAAATCAAGAAACTATTTCTAAAAGTTAGGTCTTGATATATATTAAGCATCACCGTAAGAAATGCGTGTTTTTAATTTTTGGAAACTGTCTTGCTTATTCAGGACCAGTGTCAGTAGACACTCACAGACTCTCCTCTGCCCAGATACCTGGCAGAAGCTGGTAATACTGACCAGACTCCTGCTCTGCTTGTACAAGGACAGGATGGTAGTAAAAGGCAAGTGACTCTATACCCCAGGAGTTCCCCTCACAGGGCGCCAAGAGAGGCACATTGGAAAGCCTTCCCTGGATCACATGTGGACGTGTTCAGCAAACCCCAAACTGGTCCACAATGTTGAGTCTTTCAACTTCAAGCTGTAAATCTTTGCCAAACTGGCATTAATCACATGCTTTTTATTTCTCATCGAGGGGAGGGGAAAGTGTTTATATACTAATACATTATGCAAGTGAGTAGGATGGAAGGTGGGAGATGAAACTTAAAATATAATTTTGTTACTGTTTTCTTCACAGCTCTCCAAGCACAGTTTGGAGGAGCTTAGAAAGAACTATGAGATGTGTTTGCAGAGCAGGTTGTTGATCGTTAACTCACACTTTATAATTATACCCACAGGATCTAGAGGAGAGCAGTTGCCATGGATAATCACAGATATTTTCTCTGTTAGTTGCAGTTGGAGAAAAAACAATGTGTTGTTTTATATTATTCAGGTTATCTTTTGGTATGTTGTATTATGTTTTCATAGCACTTTTTCTTTGTGTCTTCAATTTGAATATTGGAAACCTTTGCGAATCCATTAGTGCCAACCATTATTTTTACAGCTTCTAATCTGCCTATTATGTGTTTTTGTACATTAATGCCGTATCTTTTTATCATTTATGCATTATTTCTTAGCTGTTCTGAAAATGTTCATTAGCAGTCATGCTTATTCAATTATTCAATTATTGCAAATCTGCTGCTGTTTCCTTTCCTTTTTAATGTTAAAATTATTTTTTTTATCTTAGTATATACATTTTTTTATATACTCACAGTAACTTTTGTTTTCTTTCTGAAATGTCTTTTTATCTTTTGCACTTCTTTTGCAATGTTGTTCTTTTTTGTATATATGAATTTCAGTCTTGCGTTTATCTATAAGTTCATATATAAAATGGAAAACATTTTCTTATAAAGGCACTATCATCCAAATTTCATTACAATAGGAATTTTTTTTTTATTCTATTCTGTTCTATTGTCTCTAAAAAGAGTCCTAGCAATCCTGATGTTAATAATAATAGCTGCAGCTGAGGCAACACTTTGTTTTGTAAATTTTATAGAAGATGAGAACTGATCATTATTTTAGATTCAGTCAAAAGTTTGTAGGTTAATCTTATGGTGTGACTTCAACCAAGATTTTTTGCTAAGATTCGCCAATTTCAATACAGATTTCTTTTCACCTGCTCTTGTGTGCAGCTCTTCCAAAGTCACCACTGAATTCTTGGCTGCTTCCCTCATTAATGCAGTTCTTGCTGAGCCCTTCAGTTTAGCTGATTAACCATAAGGTTTGCATTAGAGCTATTATATTTTCATTTCCATTTTTTCTTTTCATTCTATCTCCATTTATCCTCCACTAAGCCAAAATTAAAAATAAAAAGTAAATCTCCCTTGGTAGTTTCTTTAACAAACCCCTGAAGCCCATCACAAAACTGTAGGGTTTGTACTGAGATTTAGGTGGGCTCTGGAGGTAGTTGGTTGCACTGGATTTTAGTTTTAGGTATCAGAATTCCCATTGTCCAGCACATGTCTAAAACCCCAAAATTAACATTGTTAACATGAAAACCGGTAAAAGAGTTCAAGGTAAAATACCTTTCCAGGGCACTAGAGTCCAGAGAAATGCTTTTGTGCTGTCATACTGTATGTACATTTGTGTATATTCTGACTCTACCTCACTAGGTCAGATAGCTAATGGCTTTTCTCTGATGTTGCCATCTCTCATTGTTTCATGGTCAGATGATTTGTAGAGAATGCAGGAGCAGGGCAGTCTGAGCATGCTCAGTGCGGGGGTTTGAAGGCTTAGAGTCACAGTGTGGGAGGCGATGCGGTGCTGCAGCAGTGATCCACCTGCACATAACAGCAGTTGTTTTCATACTGATAATAGTAAATGGGTAACCTCAAAGAAAAACAAATTGTGATCCTTCAAACCAGGAATGAAAGAAGCCTTCAAGTCTTTGAAGGCAGTTAGTTAAATTTATTTTGTGATTTTATCTTAATTTCTTTTCACACTTTGCTGGAATGTGCTTCACTATAGCAACATATTTCCTCCAGGGCGTATAGCTATGACAGAAATATCCCCAAATCACCATGGACACTGAGTGTTTTTCTTTTCCTGGTTTCTATGCTGGTTGGCACATACAAAGTTGTTAACCACATTTGTGAAGCTAGATTTTACAGTAAATAAAACTTTTTTTTGACATCGGACTGGAATCAATCAGTTTTTTGTTTTGTTTAGCTGGTTGAAGTGTGTTCCTCTTTACGACCTATAATGAAAATATCTGTAAGGGCTTTTGGTAAGAGAATACATAGATACATTAAGAGAGCAACAAAGATAGGACCCCAGAGGTGAGGAAGACAATCAAGCAGTCATTTACTAGTTTTTATGTGTTGACCCTCACTAGGCTGTTTGATGGTTCTCTGGAACAGGAATAATTACAAGGAGCAAATGAGATTGCCTGCAAATCTTTCCCTCAGGTCAACAGGCACTTTAATTTTATAGCAAAAGCTGCAATAAGTACTAAGGTCAGATAACATTTAATGGGAACAAAGAACATTCAGTTCTAAATAATTTCAATGAGCAAATTTTATAGCTGCAAATATCTGTATCCTGTACTGTTTATTCTGCTGTGTAGATCCATCATCTTTTAATATTTTGCAGCACCAAATTAAAGTGAAAATAGCCAAACACTCATGAATATTTCATTGCTTATAAAAAATGAAAACTAATTACTGTTACAAAACCTAAATATCACCACAAACCAAATCAAGAATATTTATTTAAGGAAGCACAATTAAATGCATATACAATTAATACGGCAGGAAAAATATATATAATGAAGAGAATTTTTGTCTGCAATTAAACAACCTATTTGCCGGAAAGAGAGTCTGTACAGCCCAGGAACATCCTGTCAATTTTAAGGTATTCCGAAACATTTCACTTTCATGAGAATTGCTGCAAAATATCATAAAACATAAGCTCACAAAACTGCTTTTTAATACGAACATACCTACCCATAATGATTAAAAGACATTGTTCATTAACTTAAGAAAATTAATTAAGCAGCTTTAAGTAAAATCATGTATTTATAAAAACAAGTTTCAGTTTAGCTGATATACCATCATGAAATTATATGTAATATCTTTTTTTATTGTT
Source organism: Jordanella pulchra (assembly GCA_034780135.1). Taxonomy (NCBI): domain Eukaryota; kingdom Metazoa; phylum Chordata; class Actinopteri; order Cyprinodontiformes; family Cyprinodontidae; genus Jordanella; species Jordanella pulchra. Next base: position 14,526 of record JAUZNJ010028285.1, read on the forward strand.
GGTTATTGTATCCTCAGGTAAAATATCTTTAGAGAAAGAAATTGGAGAAAACAATTGTGGTCTAACATCGTTTCTCATGACTATACCACACTGTTAAAATCAAATCTCCCTTGTTCCTGTTTAAGTAAAAGCTAGACTTAGCACTTCAGCATAGGTAGCTATGACAAGAAGTTGAAACTGGAAAAATGAAAAATACCTTTGCAGTATCTACAGGTCAAATACAAAGCTATTAGACATAAAAAGCTCAATTTCAGTACTAGAAAACATTTGCTTCTAAATGGAGACTATTTGAATGAGAAGTAAATTAAAAAGCAACAAAAAATTATAAGTAGGCCTACAAGTAATTTCTGTATGAAATCTGTTAATGAAAAAATCAAACAAGAATGCTAAAGAAATGCAATGAAAATTCTGATCATTTTTGTTGTGGATAGTGAAAGCTTAGTGTTAAAACTGTTGCATTTCAATGGAAACACATTTCAACAAAAATAAGCGAATCAGGATTTGTTACTTTGTTTATAACTAATACAAATCAAAATATTGTGATGTTGTTGTTTAATTGTTTAATTATTGCTATTAGACAAGACTATAATGATGTAAGTCACTTCTGAGGTTGTCATTGTATAAGGTTTCAGGGACATATTTTATAATCTCGTTTGCAAAGTTCCTCTTTAAGCATTGGTTATTTTATAATCTCTGAGTTTTTATATGTTATACTGAAATTAAAATGCAAGTCCTGTTTCAGTCTCAACAATTCAGGATTTTAGCTCATTTGATGCAAAGCCAAAAATATACCTTCTGTGTTTAAGTGCTGAAAGAAAAAAATCTTGTTCTTTACCCACTGCTGAAAAAACAATTAGGTGGTTTTAACCAAACATTGGATCAAATAATGACCCCAGTTTCTTGAGTTAAAAAATAAACTAAATGGAATATGTTAATCTTAACAGAAGTATTCAATCTCTCAATAATACTTAAATTAATCACAAGGTGAAGTTAGAACTTAAATTATACTGTATAATAATGTTAATATCAATCATTCTGTGAATAAATTAGCTTCTTAAGAGAACATGCTATATAGCTGGTGCAAGCTAGTACCTTGACAAGCTAAACTGATGATGTGTAACACTCAGGTTTAGTTCTATCCATTATTAATCTGGGGTTGCTGTCACAGAATCTGTTTGGGCAAAAGGGGGAAACTCATCTCAACCTTTCAAGCTGACTGGGCAAAGCGATACTTGGTGCCCACCTACCAAAGTTTGGTTTTAGCCAATCACAGTAACAGGTGAAATAGCAGCAGACTCCATGAGAAACTGCAACTACTTATGCTTTTATTCTCTCGATGTTCCTCTTTCGAAGAGGAATTTGTGGATTCTGACATAAAAGATGTGATCCTCCATCATTGATATGTTTATTTTAAACCAGTGATGTTTATTTTAAACCAGTTGTGGGCTTGGCAGCTCTTTCTTTATTCAGCTATTTGTCCTGCCTTAAGCTATAATACTGCAATGAAATAGGTTGAACTGTTTTGGGTCAATCTCAGTGAGTTTAATCTGGAGCTGTACAAGACGGATGCTCATGTGTTTGTGAATGCACAAATACTTTGAGATTTCAGCTTGTATGTATGCTTAGTTATGTACAACTTTTAGTCTTTTGACAAAAACATTTTCAGAAATT
>JAUZNJ010028286.1:0-16195 GCA_034780135.1 Jordanella pulchra
GGCCTCTCTCATCTTTTTAAGTGGGAGAACTTGCACAATTGGTGACTGACTAAATACTTATTTTCCCCACTGTAGGCTACAGGCTTATAACTGGATCGGCACTGAACTGCTCATGAAACAATGCTTTAGTCATAAAGGGTTAAATAAAAAGGCTGTTTTAAAGATATTTTTCAGTAAAAACTTACATTATGTCTCTTTAAATCTGAGTGTGGTCATCGAAAAAAAACACTGACCAAATTCTTCTGCTTTGGCAATGAACCTACATAATCATAGTTTAGAAATTATTTTATTAACTTACCTTTTAAAGCATTCCTATGTTTTATCAAACATCTACTGTCAAAATTATATTACACACATGGATAGCATGGTACTTAAATTTTCTGTTCACAATCTTACGGTTGTAGTTAGACGTGTTGTTTCCTTAATTCCCACATGTCCTTTTGCTCAGCAGCCAGCTTCTTTAGCTATGACCTTTTCTGGCTTTCATCTCTTCGGAAAGGTTGTATATAGCTGTCTAGCGCTGTCAAATCAAAAGTGTTTCCCTTTATTGGGTTGACCTTAACACGGCCAAAACATAGCGTTTCAAAAAAAAGAATCCCAAAACATTTTATTAGTCAAATTTTCTATTGTTTTATTTTTACATGCTTTTTTTTTACTAGCAAAGCACTGTTATAGTGCATGTGCTCCATTAACAACTTTCAACAGCTCTGCTTTGCCAGCACTGTTTAGCTCTATGCAAGTTTTAATTCATAGAGCATAAATTTGTAACCAAGGTTATCTCAGGGCAATTTGTAAACCATGAAAAGTTCAAACCAGTTCAAATCTGATCCTAATCCATTCTACATCAACATAAGAAGAGCTTTGTCAGTGGAAAGTTTTTACTGGGGTGGCTAAGGGATTTCCAGAGGTGGCCACATTAGCGTGGTGCCTGACCAGAGGCAGTTCCAGAAACTTTTCCTAGGGGTGTTCAGGCAGAGATTAGTTTGCTCTAAGGGGGGCTGAAAACTGATAGGTACCAAAAACATCTTATGATGGATCTATACTGACCAAAATAAACCAACACGAAAATTAATTTCAAAATAAATCATTGAATACAGACCACATCTTCATTAGGGTCCTTGCTGATAAAGCTATTTTATTAGCAAGCATATTTTAAACATCAGTGCCGTTTAAATAAATTTATGGTTTTATATACATTAAAAGGATGAGCAATGTTCTTTATGTTTGGAGAATACTCCTAGGTGACTGCAGAGACAAACTCTCCCCCAGAAAACATAAAAACTAATTCGTAAAAGAGCAAACATTCAGTATTATTCCTCTTTATTTCTAGTATATTGTCCTGATTGATTTTTGCTGCATTTTTATATTTTGATTTTGGTTAATAAACCAGCATGAAGGTATCACTGCTGCCACCAACAGGCTTATCAGGGAACCGCTTGTTTCCTGGATACTTAATTAGATCCCAGGGAGAACAACAAATAACGGGGTGGGGGTGGCCAGTGATTGTCCATGATGCCCCCCACCACCACCCACTCCCCGCCCCCGGGAGCTCCATCTAATACACTCTTGACTAAATTAAAACCAAATATCTAACATTTCAGGTTATTATAATTGTAAGATTTTAAACAATCTGATTCAGTAAATTATAAAATACCAGTCTGGACGAAGTTTGCTAAATGTTTTATTACTTTTACATAGTAATCGTCCAAAATTGCTGAGCCAGTTATACTGTGGAATTACTGTATCCTGATCAAATTGAGAGGTTTAAACTTTAGGTTTAAACTGCACCTACCATGCATTGGAGAAGAGGCCATACATGACCCCAGCCCTCTTGTCCTGAGCTGTCAGGACGACTGCCTGCTTCATGTTGTTGTACTGCTGTTGAGTATTTCCTGCTCCGCACATCACCCGGGCCTTCATAAAGGTGGTCCAAGAATCAGCCAGCAGAGCCTTGATGCCGCCTTCGTCCACCTGGAAATACAACAGTGGGGTTCTTGATAGGGATGACACAGACTGATTGAGTTTTCTTTGTCTTCATTGTTGTTGTCCCCTAACACAGAGCAGCAGAAGTAATTTCTCCATCTTTTCCCTCTAAAATAAGTTAGTTTTCTATTGTTTTTCAAAGCTTTGGATATCAAGGCCGAGATATTTCTGTATCTTCTTACAAACAAGGGCTAACATCTGGTAGCTTCATTTAGAGTTCAATAATGAAGATACATTTTATACTTTTTATTCAAATAGCATGCTTTGAAATAATAATCACAGTCGCTATTGTTATTGATATCTAGATCCGATTTTCCGTATTTACTGAATTAATTTGATTATCCATGACTTTGTGAGAAGAAATACAGTGTCATATTTTAATTACAATCATATCAATGCTTTTTCAGTCTAAAGTGAACTTCTCAACCTTAAATATGTGTTTATTTTTTTTGTATGGAGACTCTACAGAACAAATAGAACCAGACTCCTTCATTTTCCTCCCTCAGAAACACCAAGCCAGGAAAAAAACTTAAAAAATCACTTAAGACATTAAGTAAACATGAAAATAGATCACTTCAACATTTACTTATTACATCTAAAATTCTTGATTTCGCACCTAATTCAGAGGATGAGTCATGACTTACACAGAGCAGCAGGTGTTTTGCCTTTGAGAGCTAATTAGAAAAACTGATCTGATGTCGCTGATTGCAAAGTTTGATCAAAATAAGCCTCCTTAAGCAAAGCGGCAGCTCTTTTACACTGCAATGAAACATTTAGTCATCAGAGCAATTGTAAAACAGATTGAAATTGTTTCATAGGAAATGTATCATACCACACACCTGGAGTTTCTATGCTTCATCAAGTGTCTAACCCTTCTGTAATTTGAAGTGAAGTGATGCAGAAGTAGCTCTAGCATCTGGTAAGAGCTAAAAAAAATTATTTCTTTTACTGTATTTGTCTTATTTTTAGTAAATAGACACATTCTAGAAGATTAGCCCATATAATAACCAGATGCACAAACACACCTGGTTAAACTCTTGAAAAAATATTTATTTATTGACAATAATTTCTTATTAGATCTGACAACATAGATAAATCTGTCACATCTGTTATCCATTTATAATTACATTTAGATTTTATTATAGTTTTACCTTTTATAAAAGTGCCTTTCTGTTTAACAGTTTATGGATTTCAAGGACGGCATTATTTTAAGTCATTTATTTTGATTTACTTTGTTTTACAGTGAAAAATTCATTCTGATGTTGTGCCCAATTAATTTATGTTTTCCCTGCAGGATTTAGTGCATGAAGAATAACTATTCAGAAAATAGTTGTTTGTATCAAATTGACTGATTGGGCTAGCAATTAGCCACCTACCACTGGGCTTATAGAGTTGTCTGGGGGAGAACCTGTAAATATTACTAATGCTATAGTCTGAAGATGTTTTTTTTTTTATATATATAGTTTTAAGCTGTCAACCATTTAAATCAAAGTTTTCAAGATGATCTTTGGAAGGCAGGCTTATGCGTTGGTCAAACTATGTCTCTCAGAGTATCTAATCCACCGTAAAGCTTTGCTAAAGCTTTATTGCAGTTAGGTTAGCAGCATTTTCACTCGTTGTTGCTCCTTATGAGTGATCCGGTTTCTGTTGAAGCTACAGCAGAATTTGGAGAAGAAGTTTCTTTTGGTACCAGAGTCATGTCATGTCCATCATTATAATCAATAGTATATTGCCATAAGATAATAAACCTTGATTCCCAAAGACGGTTTAATTTTTGTTAGTTCATAGTTCTGGAGGACATGTTTTTTGTTTATTAAAGATAACATTAATATGTTGGGAACTATGTTGACTGAATGAACAAACTTACTCCGGAATGATAACAAGAACCAAACGCAGGAGTTTGTATGTTTTTGTCTGAACAGCTTATTAAAATTGTCTGTGTTTTAAGTTCTTTGGGGAATCCTTCGACAGTCGGCTTCATCCCTCCAGATTTGTGCACAGATCTGTAATTTCTGATATAAGCCTGAGGAAATAAAATCTCCCTTCACTCAGTTTAGTCCAGGTCAACAAAATTATTCCCCAGTAGAATTTTGTACAAAAGCATTTTGAAGGTGACCAACCTCCAACGCACAACAGTGGAAGCCATTTACAACAATCAATGGTTATCTTAGATCAAATAAATCAAACACAGGAGTGTGTGATGTTTAATGTAATGTGATGTGTGAGACTAAGTAGGTTTTTTTCCAGGGACAAAAACTGCAGAGAGGGGTTCATGAGCAGCAGGAGGAATAGAAAATGATAACCAAACACAAGCTTAGAGCAAGTATAGGACACAGAGCATAAGCAGAGAAACAGAGGAGGGAAGAACATGGAAGTAAACAGAAGGATCTAGTAGGAAACAATAGCCAACGGGGAATTTAAAAACTTTATAAAAAGGGAGGTGAGGAGAATGAGATTGGAAGCGGGTGTAATAATCAGAGGATAATGAGGAGCATGCGAGACAGCATGCAAGTTGGGAGGCTGAAAAAGAGAGACTAATTAACACAAAATAAGCTGAGCTGAGACACGTAGAGACTATTAACCAAAGGAAAAACGATAAACAGAGATCAAATAGAAATGGTCCTAAAAATACACTAGTAAACAAAGGAATACCAAAAACACAAAAGAAAAACTAAATTGAAACACCTCAAGTTTGAGGTTTGATAAAAGTGAAGGTTTATATTTCTTAAACACACAATAACCACATGGGGGCCATTAACGAAGGACACAGGGGGCTCATAGAAATTTCTTGGTGGAATCCAACTAGACTACACATATTAATGTATTGAGAGGCTGAAAATGGCAAAAGACCATCCCTAAACAATAAAAGGTCGCCAATCCTGCCAAATGTTTATCCAAATTTGTATCCTTTAAATGCAGAGACAGATTAAATGAGATATTTGCATGTATATTGTCTATAAAAGCACATCCTTTTCTAGAATCTCACTACTGACATCTTGAGTTGAAACGGTCTCTAAAACTGTTTTTGCTCATCATTGTGACCTTTAGAGAACAGAAATGACTTTGGTGAAAGTAGCTGACCAAAACCATTCAGTCTGATTTCACATCAAGCATGAAAAGAAAGGGTTAGGAGACTTTACCGTGCAGATTCGACCTATGCGGGCCCTGTATGGCTCCTCGTCCACTCGGGCTGTCTTGTTGAACTCGGTGAAGAAGAAATAGATCTCCTCCTTGTACTTTTCTGTGGAGGGTATTATTGAAGCCCCAGCGAACTGAGGACCTATAGGTAAGATTTACAAACATCCACAAATATTTTAAAAATGCATCGGCCCTTAACTAGAAGCATCAATACAAATATTCCTTGTGCAGTAGATCTAGGAGCCTTCAAAAAATAACTGCTGAGAATCAACAGGAGGATAAACTGTTGATCTGAGTGAAAAGACGTGAATACACCTACATGACTTCCCTATGGGAATGATAGTAGATGATTTACAGAGAACAGTACCCATCATCTCCATATGCATTTGTCTAAACATGTAGGCCTATAGCTTCTGCGTGACTCCCCTCCTCCTACTCACTCAGCAGCCAAACGTTCTCAGTCTTCAGGAGTTTCTGGGAGCCAAATGTACGACGGATCGAGCCAGCATGACCTCCCACTGAAGACATAGCGGAGTACAGACTCCCATCTGAGACAGGCAAGAAAAGCAAAAGACACACAGGAGAGGAGATGGTGAGTGGCAGGTAATAAAAAAGACGGTATACTTGATGGAGCCGGTACGAGGCCCTAAATGGAGTAAAGGATAGATTGGAGTGACACAGAAAGAGAATTGACTATGGCGAAAAAATGGGATGATTAAGAGGAAAGAACATTGAATACAGAGGTTGGAGAAAAAAAGGAGAGCCTGAAAGACAAGGACAGAATATAAAAAAGCAGCGTAGAGAATGTAGAATCAAGAGCAAAGACAACATTATAAAGCAGAGCAGCAACTGCTCCTGTGAGCTTCCAATCACCATATTGTTTCAACCCAATGCAGAGCTCTGTCTCCATAGCAATGCAGAGGGGGGAGCTTTTGAAATCATGGCAGGCAGTGACATCTTAATCAGGACTGATCAGTATTTAGATGCTGCTGAGCTCGTGCAAAGGGGTCGGCTCATTGCATACACAATTAATCCCCATGTGGAGGAGCATCCCGCAGAGCAACCCAAACCCTCACTGATTTAAGTACCTCTTTAAACAGCCCATCTGCATTAGATGGTTGAAGAAACATACAATTTGCAAGTCCCTCTTCATGCACAATGACTACTGGAGGTCATTTTAACGAGATACATCTCGATTTAGACCATTTTATGCCAGGCGTTGTAACTGCACATTTAAGAGTTTTATTTAAAGAGCCTTATTTGTATTGTTGTGAAGCTTTAGTGTCATACTACCCAGTTATTTTCTATATAGCTGGGAAATGCAATTGATATTACATAAAAGGGACAAGTCACGACAAAAAAGAAAAGGACATTAAGATGAAGGAAATACCATAAGGTAAAAATCAATAGGTCAAATACTGTCACAGCATTTACATCAATTTTAGAGATCTGCAGATTCTAAATTGTCCCAAAATATTCTTATTTTGCTTACTAGTTTATTATAGGTTTTGCATTTTGTTCAATACTGGATAGCTACTATATTTATATGAAAAACATCTATCATTATGTACGTAAATTACAACAGCAGCAGGTGCAAAGGTTTCATCATCCTGTTTGGACTAAAAAGTTGGAATTTCCCAGTGGCCAGACTGGAGAGTTAGCTAGAATTAGACTTCTTTTATTGGTCGTGACCTCAAATGAAAAAAGGAACATGGTTACTCTATATATAAAACAAAATAAAATCTCTAAGAAAAGTTTTTTTTTAATACATATTCAGTTTTTATCTTAGTACATTAGTTTTACATACATTATCTCTATCGGTAATAACAGAGTTTGCAAATAGATGAGGCAACTTAATCCACTGTAACCTGTTTCTCTAATGATGGTCTAAGACCAAAATAATGATTAAATTAAATTTTGTACTTGGAAAATCTTTAGTTCTAACCTAATCAATAACCTTGGGTGCAACTTTAACTTGGCTGCACTTGTCCTGATCTTCTGTCTTTTTCATTCCTGTTCCCGTTGTTGATACAGTAGAACACAGCAGGTTACGAAACTCTTACCAGTCAGTTTTAGTCCTCAGACAAAATTAAGTTATTTATGTTGGAAAATGATTCAAGTTATTCAGCCCACAGTGAGTTGTATAACAGATAGTTTTCCATGCTGAAATAATAAATCATCGATGTGATTGTTTAAGATTAAATTTTATAATTAGCATTTTCATAGTAAAGAAAAAATAGCTGCAGTTTGATCATCTGTAAATTTAACCAAGAATGTTTTATTCCAGAAGAAGACAGGTGCTAAAATGAAAGCTTTGGAAATACATTGTGACACCTCTAAAGTACCAAATGTTAAAGAAAATGAATCTACAAATTATTCTCTATATAACCCGCTTAACATTTGTTTGGTCTCTAAATCTTATTGCATCAAGGAAAAAAAGCACTGTTTCATATATACATTATATTACCAAAAGTACTGGGTCACACCACCAGATCACTGGGCCTTGATCACATATCTAGAAATGTTGTAAAAGTCCTTTGAACAGAATCACATAAAAGTCATTTTATCCTACTTGTACCAAACTGATTAAGTTTGTGGCAATGTTTTTCAACTGTGACTTCATCAGATGTGAAACTACAAATAAAATCTCTTTTAATGTTTCTATTCCTCTCTTTTTAGCTAAAGCCTAAAACATTAGGCCGAAAAAGTTTTTCTCCTGGATTTTGTTACCTGCAGGCAAGTTGATGGACTTTTGCGACGGGTAGGGAGGTGAGATTTCAGAGGCTGACGCGATCTGCCCAGCACCCTGGACATCTGTCAGCACTGTGTCATTTACCTGCAGTGGAAAAGAGGAAGATATTGGAGCCAAATGGAAGTCTCCTTGAGCTCAGTCTGATTACATATTTAACCCTTCACTGAGTAAAATTAAATGTATATCTGGAGGACAGCACTGAAGTAAAAACACCCAGTTTGGGTATAAATACAGAAACTGTTAACCTTAATTGTACCAGCAAAAAAGAAAAAGAAGAATCCCTGAGAAAATAGATAAATGCTTTTTGCCACTGATCTTCAGATGACTCGAGTTATTGTAGAGAATTTACTGTAGGGAAAAGAGAGGGAAGCAAACTGGAGGAATTTATCTGTTGATATTTACCAGCATCCAGCATCTGGGGCTTCCAGCGTTTGTCCCACATACTATGAATGTATCGTTAACTTTCTGAAGGACGGTGATAAAATTGTCGCACTCCATCTGTTATGAAAGAGAACGAGAAGTGAGACAGAAACAGGGGGAGCATAGCATGGGAGGATGCTGAGGGTAAGAGAGTAAATATGCAGATTTTCTAAGCGTTTTATAGATTAAAGAGAAGAAGAGAAAAACTGTGAAGGTTGAAAAGGGGGATTAAAGGGTAAAAGACAACAAAATGAAAGACAACAGGACATCTACCGAGGGACTCAAACAGTCGAAAGTAGAATGGAGGGATGGAGAAACAAAGCAGAAGTGCAACACAAAACAGATTACTGGAAAAAAAAGAGCCTCTGAGAAAAGATTGGAAGCCATCCATGCTTGGCATTTTGACAGACAGCAGATAAAAGGCTTAGACCTGCAGTACAACGCTGCAATGCTGCATATGCATCACTTCATCTGTAGGACCAGATAATGGACTATCCGCATAGGGAACTGCATGTAGGATGAATATTATTATAGAAACTTTCTTAATACCTAGATAGGTTTCTCTTGACATTACATGATTTACTCATAATATGTCAAGATTCTTTTAGGAATGTCTCTGAAATTAGTTTTTTCCTTGTTGTAAATAATAATATTATAAGATTGGATGCATATCTATAAAGAAGCATCGATAGAAAGAGGACTGAGCGTGTGTAGGAGTGCCTGTAGGTGGTTTGATAGGTGGTTGAGTGGGCTGAGATTTTATTTTACTAAGCTTCTGTTATTTTGTATCCGTGCAGATTTATGTTCTCGAAAGACATAGTTGTTTGTGTGTGTTTGCGCATTGATTTATTTATGGTAAAATAGAGAGCTGGAGTTAAAACCTGTGAGCTGCAAAATCAAAGTTACGGCTAACACTAAAACTGGTATTTGTTACCTGGCAAGACAAGACAAGTTTGTATGTTGCTGGGTGCATCAACCCTCCTCCCAAAACTACTAAGAAAGCTTAGCTGAGGTACGTAAAAATGTATCACCTGAAATTAACTTTACTTCTAATAGTCATTCATTTACTCCCCTGGATTTGTCATCTTATAATCATGACCCAAGGTTTCACTGCATCTTGTGTGCCAGACAAACTGTTAGTTGTTACACTGTAGGAAAACAAGACATAGATGTTAAAGTTTTGGTGAAAAACCAACAGCATCTATTGTTTGTAATTCTATAACTCAGATTTCTGTTGATTTAATTAGGTTTGACTAACTGCATTTGGAAGATACCGAATTAGGAAATAACATCTGTCAGTATGTAATCTCAGCATAATTTTGTTAGGGCCTTTTGAGATTTGTAAAGGCACATCATTATAAAGAGCAAAGAACAAAGCAGAAACAAACAACCAAGAGATATAGGGTAACTCTGGAGGAGCTGCAGAGATGTAATGGTCAGGTAAGAGAAAGTCTTCTAACTGGTCTACTATCACCTGAGTATTTCACAAATTTGACCTCTATGGTACAGAGTTAAAAGGAAACCTTTGTCAAAAGAAAATCATTACAGGTCAGTGTTGCTGTTTGCCACAAGCCTTGTAGAAGACAGTAAACCTGTTGAAGAATTCTATATGACTGAGAAGACTAACGCTGCACGTCACACTGACCATTTCACCCCCTTTTACAATGCTCTGAAATGGCTGTAACATTTTGTGAGGATCATTTTTTTTCCCAGTGGAAAGCCTAATAAAATATATCACAGCTTTTAGTTATAATGAACCACTATAGAAAAAAGGAAGTGAGTACTTTTGCAATGCACTGTAGTTTGAATTTAAAGCAAGCTTGTGTCTGTGTTCCACCCACTCGAAACAAAACATTTGATATTTTAGTTAATTTTAACAAAGTTTAGCTTTACTGATACCTAACCAATGCAAAACAGAACATTTCTGCGAACTGGTCCAGATCCTCTGATAACAAGAATAACATTTAAACAAGAATCTGCTGTAGGGCTAGTGCACCTTTTCTAAGCATACAGTAGTTTCAATGCTCATGGAAGGACTACTGAGGAAAATAGAAGGTATTTTCATATTTCACCATGAGCAAAAAAAAAATCACATTAGAGAAATGCTATCACCCACGGACTAATACCACCTGAAATTATTAATCCTATTTCCATTGTGGGAACGTTTTTACTGTATATTAGCCTAAAAAGCCCCGGGTAAGATTTGACTGAGTCATGCCGACTTTGTGTTCAAGAAGCACAGTCACCGACACACACTAAGTTCAAACATAATAACTTTACAAACAAATTCAATAGAGTTCACACGTGCAGCAACAAGCATGTTTTGGCCATCTGATCTCCATCTCACTTGCAGTAAAGCTCCTAAATATTTCTTCAACTATCTTGATATTTAAACACTTTAAATGATGTGAAAAATGAAGGCTTGGTCCAATGATATAAGAGGTGATTATTGATTACATATTATAAAGCTGAGGGTGTAAAAACAGGTATATGTAAAATCTTTCTTAGCATTTAAAATTTTTTATTTAAAAGCTCAATGTATCTTTTTTAGACTCAAATATGGTGTATGTATAATGTAAACACTATATTTGTAGAAAGCTCTTTATATTTTTACACTTTCAAATGTATATTGAGATACATTTGTAGTAAATAGTAATTGCCCCACATGGTTTTGATGAGTTTTTGTGAATTTTGTTTCTGCTGACAATCTTTGCATGGCAGGGAAGGAATATGACTCACTTACATGTTTTTTTTTGTCAGCTCCAAGAATGCAGACAAAACATACAAACAAAATTGCTCTCTTGCTTTAGGAACTAAGTGGCTCGCTTTGAACGTAAATGTTACAGCTCATGTTTCAGGAGTCTTACAGAACTGAACTCGGGGCTCTCCCACCAAGCTGTTGGTCTTATGCAGAGATGTGCGGGTCGTACGGAGTAGCAGCCAAAAAGGTCTGACTTCCAGTGTGAACGTCAGTGTAAAGCGTGAAGACACTCAAGTTGTTGTAGAAAGTCTATAATCATTGCATCGAATGTACTACTTCTACCTTATTCTGTACTGTAGAGTGGATTCTCTTTTATTGTTTGTCTCAAAAAATGTTGTTAGCTCACAAAGGATGCCATTAGCAGGACAACGTTTTATTAATGAGTGCTCATGGGTTACCAAATGTTTAAAGGTTGTATATTGTTCTACATTACATTATAAAGTTAATTAAAGGCATATAAGTGATGAAATATTGCCTTTGACACTGCAGAGTATTATTTTTTGATGAAATGTAATCCGTTCTCGTCAAGCAGGTTAGAAAGAAATTTGCCTTAACTGTGAACCACAGTGTCTGTGCCAACCATTTCATGACAGCGCCCTAGAACCGCTTCAGCATGGTGTCATGCAACTTCTAAAGATTGTCCTCTTCTTTAGGAAGGCTGAACAAAGCAAGTAGCTGAAAAACAGGCTTCGGACACACTGGCAAAAAAAAAGAACAGTTGCTGTTATTGTACAGATTAGATGCTAAAACAGGCACTTTGTCTTACCTTCAAGCAGACAGGATCATGCTCTGCCTCACTTGAGTGCTGAGAAAGTGGGTTTGTTGTTTACCAGGCAGGCACAGCTTGGCTAAGGTATGTGCTTCCTGGAGAGGATAGGTAACCATTGTCTAACGTAAACCTGTGATGGCAAATCATTTTTCCGGTAAATGAGAAGCAATAACATATCTCTATAGAACTTTCTTAATCTGCAGCTGCCAGGAAGCACTTATCCCTGCACAGTAAACAGATGCTCACTTTTTATAATTAGTAAGTGGTGATGTGATGCATAGTCAAAGATTTCAACTTGTAGCTCTTTTAGAAGCTAATCTGCACATTGACAGCAACTGTTCTTTATTTAGCTAATGGCTAAGTAAAAACAAAAAAACTCATGTTAATGAGTTTTTGGGCTGCAAAACGTATCTGACTTTGTTCAGTCTTCCTTAAGAAGTGGTGTGATATGGCAATGTTATAAAGTGGGTAATCAACACAGGTAAGGTGGTTTCAGTTTACAGATAAGTGCCTTTTTGTGGAAAACAACTAATATTTTTTTATCATTATTTATTATTTCATCATATAAAAGCCTTATAAAAGCATAAAATAGGGTCTCAAAAGACATAACTTTATAGGGCTAATTATTATTTACTTTACCAACAAAAATGAGCAAAACAATTGGAAAAATATATATATATATATTATGACTGTTGCAGGGTTTAACTTTTCTTATTTAAAGCATAATTTTATAAACTGGGATACTTGTTTTTATATACAAAAGAACAGACTTTAAAAGCTTCAATTTAACTATTATATATCACAGCATATATATTTTTATACCTTTTTGCCTGTGTTATCTTAAAACCACTGTTACACCCAAGTAATAGCATGGAGTAAGTCTGGTATTGATTTATTTATAATGCAGCATGAGTTGAGGGCGGGGGTTCAGTAAACACTAACCAGCTCACCATAACCAACATCGGCACTGTGTAATGGTGATTAATATCACAGCCTCAGGATGACACAGCTGTCAAGAGTGAGACGTTGAATTATTAAAGCTGCAACATTGATAACATGCCACACAATGTGCGCTGACTAAAGAATGTATTAAAGCCTCTATTTTAATATGCTTCTGTGACATTGGTGACATACAGCTCTTGGAAGCACATCAGCTTGATGAGCATTAAGGTTGAATTGTTTAAACGCACCATACAGTCAAATCAGCAGTTGTATCAGTCTTTAGAAAATTCGAAACAACTATGAAATTCCAGACTGACCTTGAAGCCATCTTCTTTTTTTATTTAAGTGTCTATTCTAGGGAATGAAGAAGCTTTTGTGAGACAGAGCCACAGAGATGTGTAATAAAACATTTTACCTCCAGGCACTAACATCAGATCCTGCTACTTCTCTTACAAAGAACTGAAACCATATATCTAAGGTTTAATGTCTTGTCCTTTCATTTTATTATCAATTATTTCATTAATCATTTTTATAATAATTTAATAACTTTAACTCTTTATTTTCATTCACTTTACCTATGTTTAATAATCTTTGTTTACTTTTATGCAATGACAATGTACTCTTCTCTGTTTTCTTTCAATCAGATTTAATGTTGCTACTGAAATGGGCTAAATAAATAAACTCCCTGCTGGTGTTTCTTACACATATTATTATTTCCTTTTTCAACCTTGTCCAGATTTTATCTTGATCAACTGAAGCTGCAGCCATACTTTTTGTTTTTAATGTGTATTGAAATGTTAGAAGATTTTAACTATAGTCTTAATGTGAAAAAATTAACGTTATGTAAAAAATGCACATGGGTTATGCTACCTAGACATGTCTAGTGTGTTAAAATGCGAAATGCTACAGTGTCAGGAGGGAAAAAGTTCTTTTTCGCTTTCACGTTACAAGAGCTGCATTTCCATCAACCATCAAATTGCTCAAAATGTAATTACAAAAAAAAAAAATACTAAATGGAAAGACTGCAATTAAAAACAAAAATAAATGTATTCTACACAAATTTTCAGTTATTTTCAGTTTAGTTTTCAGTTTTATTAAAAATTCTTTGATTTTGGAAAACTGCAATAGAAACCCTTTGTTTCTCATCACGAGTCACATGATCTGTAATTGGACCCTACTGCCTTGCAAAAGGACAAAGACTGGAAGCAGTTGGAGGATGATGGTGCAGCAGGTTGGATTCATGAGGAGATTGAGTATTAGCGCCGTGGCTAAAATATGGATATATGTTTACATCCACAGCTGCTACGTTGTTTTCAAGAGTTATTGTATGAACATTTATCCAAGTGTCATTTTAATTCTATTTCTTGTTTAAGGAAAATACTGCAATTTAGAAAATTTCATTTTTTGAAATTGGCAGAATATCAACATTATTTAGCGCACATTTGTAATGGCAATGCAACTATTTTTGGGCTACAGGGTGGCACAGTTTGTAGCACTGTTGACTTGCTGCAATAAGGTCTTGGGTTTGAATCCCAGCCTGGGGGGGCATGTTCTCCCCTCGCCTGTGTGGGTTCTCTCAGGGTTCCTCCCATAGTTCAAAAAACATGACCATTAGGTTGACTGGTGATTCTAAATTCCCACCTTGGATGGATGAGTTGTATCTTTCTGTGTTAACCTGGGATGGACTGACGGCCTGTCCAGTGTGTAACCCGCCTTTGAAGACCATTTCCTTTCCTGCCATGTGTGCTAACTTACAAAGCAAGTGTTTTAAACAGGTCTAAATCTGAAGGAACTAATGGGATTTGGTGGAATCTAAACACAGTCAAGTTCTGTATATGCGCTTCTTTTTCACACCTGCACTCAAGATTATTATCTCTATATTTAGGGTTTAGCTGCCTATCATTGAATGAATGTTAATGCCCTACACATGCCCTCATGTGGGAGGATAATCATTAGTCAGACTAATCAGGAAGCTGGGCAAATTGTCAGTTTCACATTCAGTTTAAACACTTGGCACACAGCAGTGTGAGATGAAGAAATATTGTTTTTGTTTTGTTTTGTTGCAATATTTCTGTTACAGCCCATTCTAAATCACTGACACATATTTGACATATTTCGCTGCAAACTTCCCTTATTGGGTTTGTAGAATTCTATCTCTCTCTGTTTTTCTGACCTTTTTCTAATTTTCCATTTAATGTGTTTCTTCATTTAGGTTTCAATAAGGTGATTTGTACGTTTATATTTGTTTTGGGAAATATTAACCTCAAAGCAGCTATAGAGCTATAAGCTATAGATGTTAGGAAAAGGTTTATGTGAATTTTTTAAACAAATTTTGCACACACTTTTAGAGCTCAACTGGTCATCTTTCAGTGCTTCCGTTTACTAAGCCAAGCCACATAATTACACACAGATGTTTTCAATGTTTGTGCATGTACCTCATTTATCAAAACAAATCAAATAAATATGCATTTATTTTATTCTGTACTATATCATATATAACAGAATGTCCATAACGAGGACTCTTCTTTATGTTTTTTATGTATTATTGTGTGTTTACCTGGTTTATCTAGACCTACAGATGGATCACAATGTTACATTGTTAGAGATGAGGCCTTTTCGTGCTGAATATAACTGTGATGAGAAACAGCATGACAGTGAGACAAATGCACTGATTGAGCCTGTGAGGGCTTTGCAGAAGCAATGGAGGTGCTGACAGTGAGGATGAGTTTTTACCTCCTCCAGGGAAGCTTTTGCCTTGCAGGTATCAATTGCAGTCTGATCTGATGCCGCTGGGATCTGTGGGAGGAGGGACGGTTTATTTTGTGCCAAGTTATTTCACACTGAACTCACTCAGTCACAGCTGCCTCTAAAACACAATCATTACAGATGACATTCATATTGCTGGAAAACCACTCTGCTTATTTCTGGGCATTTAAGCTATTTCAGAATTCGTGTTTTTATTATACTTCTCATTAAAATATGCTTTTGTTCAGCCTGTTTTAACATTTTCATGCAAAAATATCCTGCAGAGAAGAACCACAAGCTTGTTCCTACATGGAAGTTTATACACAACACAGTTCAAAATCATGTTCAAACATTAAAAAGGAAATATTTTAATCATGACCCTCTAACAACCAGTCCTTGGTTCATCATCCCAAAGTCCATGACTGTTTTCTGACTGGTTTATAACAAATATGTTGTATTTAAGAAAGAAATCTAAGTTTGGTAATTTCTGCATGAAACTCTTATTATGCTTACAAAAAAAAAAATGTTGTCTTTAAATATGCAGTATTCCATTAGCAAATATTTCTCTAGAAAATAATTGACAATACATTTCTGTGGAAAGATAAAGAGGTTCTTTAACTTCATCAAGTTTAGAAGTTTCTGTTTCATTTCTAAGATTTTATGAAATAAAAATGAAAAAGTCTTT
>JAUZNJ010028287.1:0-16195 GCA_034780135.1 Jordanella pulchra
TGCAATTATTACATTATTCTAACATTTTATTGCCTTGTTTCTGATTGGAGAAGCCTCTCTTCTGGTTACTTTGTTTTGTTCCCCCCACATCTGTTTCTTATCAATGTTCTTTTGTTTGCTGCATAGTGTATGAAGGATTTATTAACTTTCTGTTGTGGGGACACTCGCTGATCCTTACTAAGACAAGATCGTTCTTCTTTACTCTTCTTTATTACTTAGGTTCTTCTTTATTACTGAGGTTTTTCGTCTTACTCCTTGGCAGTTCAAATTTCTATAACAGTGGTGACAGTTAGCTTTAGCAACCTTTTAACTGAAGCAGCAACCTTCATGTAGCTTCTGAGCCCCGTTACTTCCTCAAGTTTTGTCCTGAGGGTCTCTTTGCTTGCAGGAACCAGTCAGTCACCCCTAAGTAAAGCTTGATTAATGTCATCAGACTAACTTACACTCATTTCCAGCATCTCTAGGTAAAACACAAACGTGTTAAGCTTGGATAGTTTTTGAAAACATTCGTGTACAATTTAGTTTGGTTGCAAACATAAAACAGATCAATTCCTCACATTTAAGGGGAATCATGATTCTGTACTGACTCGCTTAAAAAAATGGTTTATTTGTCTACTGTGTTGTACAGAAAAATGAGCCAAAATACTCAAAAGTTCAAATAAAACTTTGATAGGCATTGTTAATCCACGTTCCTTCAAAACATTGCAAGAGAATCTGTATGTGTAGGAGAAAAATACAAAGAAATGAAGAGTTAATGTAACAAATTGTAAAAGTTATTACTTCAACCTCAACTGAATCTCCATACCTGGCATCTCCCTGCAGTTGCAGCCAAAATCCTCTTCCTGAGGGACGCCGTGCCGCAGCACAACTGGTGCTTCCCATTCGCTGTGGACGGCAATCCAGAGGCCAGGATCACCTGGCTGTACAACGGCGAACTGTTCAGAGAAACCAGATATGCCTACAGCCAGTTCATCCCAGACTCAAGTGACGGGTCCGTAAAACACGGCTGTCTTTTCCTCAACAAGCCGACCCACATCAACAATGGGAACTATACTCTGATTGTGGAGAACAGACTCGGCAGGGACGAGGCCACAGCTATCGGGATGTTTATGGACAATCCTTTTGATCCGTCGGATCCTGAGGGGAAAATTCCAGGTGAGCTCCTAAAATGTTTTATGACTGACCATTATTCCAAACAAACAGCTGTTAGAAAATCAACCAAAAACTGCATAACCAGAGTCACAAATCGATTTAGTTTAAACTATTTAGCTGCAAATAATAAAGAGTAGGTCGTCCACCAAGATCATTTCTAAGTATTTTATAATTTGTGGATTTTTATGTCTTAAACTACTGATCTGAGAGTTAATTTGGTCATAAAAATGTTTATATTTTCTTGCCTCCTTCATGCTAGTTCCTAATGGAAATCAAAGTAAGTACTCGACTGACACTGATACCTAAAATCCTGAAATATCTACATATACTAAGTTCCTGTTTGCCCATATTTTTCCTTTCAGGTCCTACAAACAAACCGGATATGAACGTCACAGAGAATCCTGAAAGTCGGGTGTTTGTGGTACGTCTGTGTTGTCAAAATATCTGCTAAGAAGCTAAAGGTTGTTTAGATTTACCCTGATTAGTTTGTTTTTTCTTTGAGGCTAGGCCAAGTTAACTACAAAAAATGAACATGACAGTTAAAATAATCTTTTGTTCTTGATATTTGTGATGTAAAATGCATATGGCGTCTCATGCAAAATAAATAATTTCATCAGGTTTTTGCCCATCTTCTGAAAGAAAAGGAGCAATACACATGTTTTATGCTAACAAATTTTAATACTGTGAAACACAATTCAAAGTACGTTGATGGAGTTGGTATAATCATCTAATAAACCATTAGGGTTTGTTGTTATTTTATTGTTTTTGATTAGAAAGAGTCTATTTCCCTTTTTAAACAACCTATTCAAATTTGCTCTTCCCATTTAACAGTTTTTAATTTATCAATATTAAAAACTGCTAAGTTTTAAAGGGACCCAGGACTATTTAAATATGTTAGCTTGAGTATTATGTTATTTTACAATTAACTCAAAAAATACAGTTTGTTATCCGTTAAAGACTCATGATTATTTTAAAAAGTATAAATCTTGTGTTATATTTTTCACCCATGGAGGTTACCATTATTTCACCTGTCTTACTGGTCATACTGGATTGGAACCTACAGTGTAAAAACAGGAAGGCTAACATTGGCAGAGTTGTTTTTTATCACATTGTGTTTGACTGGTGTAAATTCAGACAATGCCACACTGTCACTGCCTCAACGTTTTCATGAGCCGTAATACATGAGATATCTGCTGAAAAAAAGTGTGATCGGTTGTGATCTACTGTTTACTATATAAGCTAGAGGTAACAACCTTAGTAGAGCTAACATGAAATCAAATCAGAAGATGATGAACGGCTGTTTAAAGTGACATTGTTCTGATAAATTGGAATGAAAATGTTTTGATCCTGATGCTATCACTAAACGGCCTCAGTTAGAAACTGGAGCTCTTTGTGGCATAGCTCTCCATTCGGGTTAGCATCTCGTAGCAGCAGCTGCACAAACACCATCTTCTTCAGCCAACTCTCCCTCTTCCTCTGTTTGGTCCTCCTTCTTTTCATTACCTTTTGTGATTTCTAAAGTCTCATCATTTCCATTCGTTCTGGTTCAAACTGAAAAGGTTTAACGTTGCTCGTTGCTGGTTATTCTGGACTGAGCTAGTGCTACAGGCTAGCATACATTAAATGCTTTCCAGCGTAAACAACACAACAAAGTCCATGTGACAATATTTATTTTGATTTATTAAAATTAAACAGCTAATAGCATTTTTATGGTTTACTTAGAAAATAAATATTCTTAAAAAAGCAGTCTGTTGTTACAATTAAATAAGTATCAGCCTTATTTAAGTTATACAGAGCAAAAAAATGGCTGCCTGGGATTGATGTATGATGATAGCATCTGGCTAGCTAAATAAATGCATAATTTAGTTTTAGAAATATATATATTCATAGGTTAGGAAAATAAAGAACTGCTACATTTAATAAAACCCATGAAGCTAGTTGTTGTGATTTAGCATTTTTAAAAAACTACAATAACTAACAGGGATGCTCCAAAATGATCAACAGAGTTCTATTCGGCCATTTTTTATAATGACTGGGATTAAAGTTATTCAGGTTATTTATGTTTTTTAACTGAAACAACAACTTCCATAAGGTGATTAGCACATGTCTAATTAGCATAGCAATAACAGCCTCAACTTTTTCTATGATTTTGACAGGTTTCTGTGGCTGTGGGCCTTGCAGTGTTTGCCTGCACCTTTCTGCTCATCATGGTTCTGGTCATAAACAAGTGTGGTCAGCAATCCAAGTTTGGTATTCACCGTAAGTAGACACACACAGGTGTTCTTTTTGATGAATGAAATTACAGCAAATGCGTTTATAACGAGCACAAAGAACTGGATCAACTGGCTTATAGGGAACATTTGAAAAAAACAACTCTTGGTGTTTTATCGGAGTCCTTTGTCGAGGTCCGGCTGTCGATTCAAATTTCTAGAAACGATTCAATTTTAATTCTCAACATGTGGAATTGTTTATTTTGGCTCTGATCAAATCTCAAATTGGATTGCTGGTATGTGATACATTTTTTTAGCTGTTACCTGAATTACATGTCTGTTGTGCAAAATATTGATATTAGTATTATAATACAATTCAACAGCAAATGACTACAGTAAAGAGAGTTAATGGCACCTTTTACAATAGAACATGTACATTTTCAAAAAAGATTCATCTTTGGTTATAGGAATCGATCTTTGAGAGTAATATATAAGAACTGATTTAGAAGTGAAAAATCTATGTTCTTAACACAGCCCTATCTTTATTATCCCCTTTTTAAAATGAAGCAATATAATGTTAGATATTCTTCATCCTAAAAAGCTGAAGCTTTCATCCCTTGATGAATCATAGACATCTGAGCAAACAGGAACACCAGCTTTAGCTGGTTTACTATTATTTGCATATCAATTTCCCTGTTCAACAATTAATCAGTATTTTCTCTTATAGAAAAAACAAACAAACAAAAAAAGGAAAGCAGTTTACATAAACTAACAAAATATGAGGTCAAAACCAAAATGCCCCTTTCACAATTCCAGATGTGTCTAAACAAAGCTTTTGATTAATAATAAAAATATAAAGAAATAAGAACAAATCAAGACAAAAATAAGACCAAAAATGACATTAAAAACATGTAAATTTGAGTTTCTATTTTTTGAACAAATGAGGATTGTTTGATTATCATTGCTGTTGAATTTGTTTCTTGTAAAATCTGAGCTAAATTCTATTTTCTTCAGTGAAACCATCAGAATAATAGAAAAAAAGTGTTTCTAATTCAACTTCCATTAAATACATTCTTAGATGTAAGCTTCAAAGTAAAAAAAAATTATTATACAATAAAAGTGTTTCATCTCAACCTGTAAGAGTTTCTATAAAACTATTGTTTGGAATTATAGATGGTTCTTCTCAGGACTTTAATGGATTAATACAGCTTTGCAGTGTGATGTAACTTTGCACACAGGCAGCTGCTGTTTGTTTGTTGGGTAAAGTGCCTTAATTACAGCGTAGACCTCCGCTGCCCACCGCCACGTGGTGAGAGCCATTAAAAAAGATGGATGGATGGATGGATGGATGGCTGCAGGAAAAGCTAGCTCCGTGTGGACACCCCACCCTTTTCTCTTTTCACTCAGAGCTTCTAAGTGTGCCTGATTGCCTAAGTGGACCGTGCTCCCTCTTTCCTTCCCTCCATCTCCTCTGGGCTCCCTCGTTGTTGTTCCATTTTCTTCTGTTTTGGACTCTGGGGGTTCTGTGGTTTGCCTTGCTGAGTGGATTTTACAATTTGGGCCCCACTTGTTTGGCTTTTAATACTTGCCATAGTCAGGTGTTGCTAACCATCCAAGCTTCCTGTATGGTCATTTTCCCCCCAGTTCAATGTGGCCTGATTGCTGCATGGTTGATGATGGTGATTATTAGAGCTTGTCATAATCTGTCACCATGGTACCAACAACTGGGCCGCCAGGCTGGTAGTGGAGTATGTTTGTACCGTAGGAGGGAAAAAATTGGTCCAGAATTGCTTCTTTTGTCGCCTACCGCAATCAAAGGAGGTTGGGGACTGATTAGGTGTCATGTATCCCTCAGCCATGCTTGTCTCTTGTGTTTCATTAGGCTCATCAGTTCTGGGTACCGAGGATGACCTGGCCGTCTCACTGCGTTTCATGAAGTTTGGAACCAGCCCGCCTTCCTCAGATGAAGACTCTGGTTTATCAAGTTTCGTGGAGAACCCGCAGTACTTCTGCGGCATCATCAAGGACAAAGACATGTGTGAGTGCCGGTGCCATTTCTGTTCAACCACTGCGTACATTCACTCTGTCTGTAGTACCCGTTCATCATTTCAGAGATATTCAGAGGGCTTTTCGATGGATTCCCAAGGGCGTATTTTAAAAGTCAAAAACCTTCATATAGTTTAGAAATATTTCTTTACAGCATTGTTTATTTTCTGACACAAAACTCAACATCATGAACCTCAGGGATAAAGCTTTAATGAAGAGGTCTGGTAATGCAAAAATATTGATGTTATCAGACATAAATATCCATAAATCAAGCAATGAACTGATTTTGTTTTACTAGGAAACTAAATTATTGAGGAGGATTGGTAAGTTTGAAAATGGTCGGACAGATCAGTGACTGGCTTTATTAGAGCACAGCCCTTAAAATAAGTGCTTCTTCTTGGATCAACACATATCAGCAGCAGTTCCTTCACAGCTGTTTGTCTTTCTCATTGTTGCAGGTGTGCAGCATATTAAGCGGCAGGACATTGTGTTGAAGTGGGAGCTCGGCGAAGGAGCATTCGGCAAAGTCTACCTGGCAGAGTGTGCAAACCTCAGCCCCGACTGCGACAAGATGCTAGTTGCTATTAAGGTGAGGAAATCTTGCATCGTCTCCAACGCTGTTTGGAAGCAATTTAACAACTAATGTGCTCGAAACATTTGCAGCAGCGGTGAAAATGTCAGCTGTTAGTATGTGGTCTAAGCAGAGCAGTTTCCTGAGAAGAAAAGCTGTTTGTGGTAAAGAGAACAAAAAGTTTTCCAGCTGGAACAAAGTTCCAGTTCGTGTTTGGAAAATACGACTTAATGGCAACTTTGGTGTCAGATGTGCAAACAGCCTTTAAATAAGTTCTTCTGCTTTTTAGGGAGAAGTATTTTTTAACAAAAACACTTCCAGAGCTGCAATAAAATAGATTCAGTCACTTATTTTTTATTGTTGTTTTTATTTGATGCTTTACTTTTAACGGCTGATCCTTAACTTTGTTTTATTTTTTTCTGTGGAATAAATGATTAAACACAGAGGTCAGTTTGGTTGGCTTCTCCTCAAGACAGGAAAGATTGGAGAACACAGGATTAAAGGAACTGTAAAAAAACATCGCTGGATGTTGAGCTACTATTAGAATGGCAAATAAGCATAAAAATAGAAACTATGGGGTAAGATGTCAGTCAATGAATTTGTTAAATGTGAGTCAATAAAAGTGAATAAATTTAAAGTTTGTTTTTGTTCCTTGCCCTTAAGTCTGACCATCTAATTGTGACATTAGATGGCACATCTATGAGAATACAAGTTTAAATCTTTGCAAAACTACAAATACAAATGTATTAGTATGAATAACAAATTTCCAAGTATAGATCTAAACCCTGATGAAGTTGTAACACTACATACCAGCTGGTGGCAGCAGTGCACCTCAAAGTTCTCTGCAAACCTGCATTAGACAAGAAGAAGAGTAAAGAAATGAAACATTGGATGTGTTTGATTTCAGTGGCTGCGTCTTCTAAGGACCCGGTTCTACCTGGACTGGGTCCTTAGAGGGCCGTGAAAATAAGGAGGCCAGAAAAGTTTTTGCTCTGGATCCAAACAGGTCCATCCTTCTCCGGCTTTCACCGCCCCTCACTCGGCGCACACTCTGTTGCCTAGCAACCATCACAGTTGACGCACAAATCTGGCAAAGATTGGATGCTGAACTTCTTCCTAATGTTCTGTTGCTAATTTCACTGTGCATGAGCTTCAGCAGCAGAACCGTGGTCACAGATCTCAGATCTGTTGTTCACAGCCCAGATATTGGAATCTGAGCTTAAATATCAGCCGAACGGTTTAACACTGTCACAGAATAAACCCTCTCAATAAACCAAACATTATCTGACTCCATAACCTTTTAAAAAATATATTTTTATTCATTTTAGACGAAACTATTCACTTAATTTTATTATATTAAACTGCATTTCCAATAGTCACCACTGTTCGTCGCCATTTTCCCTTTCCTCTTTGCACGGAGCAGCCCCCTTTCTTTAACTCGCAATGAACCATGGGAAAACGAAGGCTGCGTAGAAAACACGGGACCCATCCTTCAAAACAACCAAATGAAGGCTGCATTCGTCGGCCGCATACGAAGGAGTCTTCCGATCCAAACACGCCAAGGCACCGTGCTATGATGTAACCAGCTGACAAATCTGGCCTCCGCAGGACACATCTGACGAATCAGAACACACTGATAACCATAGATCCAATGTTACATCTTTGTTGAAATGTTGTTTTCAACGCATGCTTAATATACTTCTTAATCTTTAATAAAAGTTCTCTTTACCATTATAAATGATGGTTATTGTAAGGTGTAACTAATTTAACGGAAACTCAACAACAACACGCTCGTTCTGACATGAAAAAGTCGTACTTCTGGGTGATAACTCCTTTATTTTCATAGTTAAAGCCACAGAGTGTAAGATTTACCCCACCTAGTGGTGCACTGAATGAATTACAAACAACCACAGAATACACTGTGGTACCTCATCGTCGAGGATGTTAGAACTACTAAGGAAGCTGTGAAGGGACATTCTATTCTTCCTTAATGGAGGATCAACATCAACCTCACCCTTGTCAAATCAGTCAAAATAAACACGTGGAAAATCTCTCATCATAGAGCTGAAAGAGACCTACGGTCCCCTAGCTCATCCATTGTAGGATAAGAAACCAACCAGTCGTTTCTGCCTTGTTCTAACATAACACTGAAATAAACCTAACTGTTATATTTAACTACACCTGTCCAGCAGAAAGCCTGAAACCTCCACACCTGTTTTAAATCCCTGCTCTCCTATAAATCGCCTCCACCTGAAAAGCTGCTGCTGTCTTCTGGTTATTTCTTGTTTTTTTTTTTGTTTTTTTTTACTTTTTTTTCTTGCCTGTCCCTGAACACAGAGTATAAATTCTCCTCCACTGCAGCAGAAAGTGAAAGGTAGAATATTTATTTTTGCTTGTTTTAAACTCCAACAACACGTTTTCAGATGCAGTTAAAACGAGTAAGGTTGACAAGTTTTTCCTCTTTTGATTAAAAATGGCGACCCAATATGGCGTCTCCCATTGGGTGCACCATCCCCCATGTATTTATGAACTACTGATTCTAACCTATTAGATCATTTTCATTTGTGCTGTGATGTTACTAGACGTTTGCAGAATATGTAATTATCAAAGCAATGTTTGATTTTTGCTGATAAAAAAAGCCAAATTTCTTATTGTCCCTTAAAAAAATTAATTTATAAGCTGCTTTTGTAACACACCCAAAGGTATCAAATTATTAACTCAGAGATCAATTAAATGTTATTTTTTAAAATGTTTTCTCCAGCGGATTTAAAAACACAGATCCATTGTTTGTTCACAGACTCTGAAGGATGCAAACGAGTCGACCCGGCAGGACTTCCAGCGGGAGGCCGAGCTGCTGACGGTCCTCCAGCATCAACACATCGTTCGATTCTACGGCGTGTGCACAGACGGAGAGCCGCTGGCCATGGTGTTCGAGTACATGAGACACGGAGACCTGAACCGCTTCCTTCGGTGCGTAGAAGACCCCACACTCAGCATCTGCTGCAGGCTGTCAAATCTCCGCTGCCCAAACGGTTGATCCTAATGCTGGTTAATGTTAGACCCTAAAAGTGTTGAATGAAAGCCGCAGCAGCAGAACTGCTTTCATTGGAAATGTGTCAGAGTAGAAAAAGCACAGAAGGAACATTTCCCAGCAGTGAGCCACCTTTTACAATGCAGGGCCCAGAATTTAAAGCAGCTAAGTGGAGAACAGCTATAACACCTTTCAACACGTACGGTAAAGCTCAAAAGATGGGTGGATAATAATATGGCTGACTGAATAAGGACATTATTTATCCCTTTTAAGCACAAAATCAAGAGACTCCTCCAGCTATGAGATTAAGTGATTCAGGAAGTGAAAATAGGGATTTTGGTGCTAAACATGCCAATAGACAAATCACACAATCATTTGAACTCTGTTTTTATACAAAGTGTAAACAATTTATTTTTACAGATTTACTTTTAGCAGATTTTCAAGGATCAAAGAAACCGAATAAAATGTTTAAATGTTTATTTGATTTAAATGTATAATATTTTTTTAACAAGCAGGCGTTTTCATGCTCTTTTAGCCTCTTTCTAAGGTTTTTCTTTATTAGTCGCAGCACTCAGACCATAATTTACCCATATAGAAGATGGGGGGTTCGGTTGTTACTCATTTTATGAAGCCTTGTTTTTCTCTTTGGTCGACAGAGTGAATCACTTTTTTATCATTTCAGTAGGATTTTTTTCTGTGTGACGAGACAGTAAAAATCTGTAAACAAGCTTAAATTATACTTTATATGATAATAAAGACGAATACTTGGTGGAGGCTGTTAGTTTCTATCTGTATTGAGACATCTGAGAACAAAACATCCAAAAGGAGAAATAAAACCAAATATTAGAGGATCTACAAGCTCTTTTTTCTGTTTCTCGATTGTTGAAGCAGCCATAGAGAAGATTAAGGCCGCACTTTTAAAATTATGTAACATAGACGTTAAGTAGGGCAATTAATCAAATTTTCTGTTTATGGATATTTATTTTTTGGGAAAATCTGGATTTTTTTTTCATCCACCAATGATCTCCTTTGGCTTCTGTAGCTCAGATTGAAATAGAGAAGCACCGATTTGATACCTGGATCGGACATCGACTCTGATATTAACTAACTGGCTGGATCTGACATCACAGAGCCAATCCAGTGCACTTTGCTGTTATTTCTATCTTGCTGCTGATTATTTGTTGATAAATAATAAGAAGTAAATTTACATCTGTGTGAATTTGTTGCCATTTGTTAGGATTACGTTTTATGATTCACGCATGTGATTGTTAGACCCTAATAATACCTTCCTGCTACGTGTTAAGATTAATGTTTCCACAAGCAGTTCATCTGACTAGGACAGTTCTCCTGTGTTATCATCTAAGTTATCATCTTCATTATGTTTGTAGCAAAGATTTAGGATTGAAATTGGAGCAAAGACAGAGGGGATCATTCTTAACGGAGAGCTCTGGTGGTGAACATTGGGTTGCCCTTGATCTAAAAACACTGCGTGTTATCTCCATATGGCTGGAGCCTGCGATGTCTCCTCATTAACAAACATGTGTATGATGTTATGATGTGAGAAGGTGTGTGACCCTGGAGATGTATACAATGCTTTAACTAGTGCCACTAACAAAGCGATTTAATAAATGCGCATATTCTCAGGAAAGAATCAGGGAGAGAAAGCTTGGAGATGCAAACAGACCTTTCCTCTATACTTTTTTTTAACAATGTTTATGTCAAGGCTAAAGCCTTCACTCACTTCATTCAGCAGTTGAATCTGATCGGTATGTGAAAACAGCCGACACGCTCAGCCCAGGTGTCAGATTGGATCAGAAAGAAATGGTGCTTTTCTAATTGCATTTCCATATTCTTTAAATTAAGCTTACAGAGGGGTGATTGAAATAAAACTACTTTTTAAAAGTGATGTTTGTCATTTAAAATCATGAAACTGAACGGTGTTGATTAATCAGATTTGTTAGGAAAACACAGAGAACAGATTTTTAAGCCATCGTCAGCCTTAATGTTAAGTAACTTTACAGCTTTATTTCAATCCCAAACCCAAATAATTTCACTGTTAGTTAATTAGATTTTTGCTCTAAAATTTCCCTCTAAAAAGCAAATATTCTACACTTCAATAATAGAGCTCCATAATTTAAGGAAAGTTTTTCAAACATTTTTTCCTCCTGTACAAATGGCTGATTTGCTTTGTCTATAAATGAGGCGACTAAATGAAAAGTAGTTTTCTTGAATAGAAGTTTAATTTTAGCATCTTCACAAAGGCTTTTGTTCATAGATTGTTAATGGCTGCAGAAAGAGTCGGATTCATTTTGACAGGATTGCAAAGAGGCTCCTAAATCAGGTTTCTCTTCTGTACTCCTGCTATCATTTCAAAAGTAGCAGCTTATAACCTGTAACTCTCTACTATTTTTTATTTTTTCCTTGTTCACTTACCTCTATGTCTTGAATCCATTAGCACATGAAACCTTCTCAGCTCTAATGTATGTGATTCATGCTTCCAGACTTTCCTGCAGGTACAGTAATGGCCGGCCACATGCTGGCATTTAGCCACTCAGGTTCTTTCTTACTGGGTCTTTTTAAATGTTCAGCCATAAGTCTCATTCCTGGAATTTAATTTTATTTTCGCTGTGAATAGTTGCTTATAAAGTAGCCAAACCTACAAGAAAGTTCTAGCAATACAGTAAAAGCTGAAGGTTCTTCTATATTTTACTTATAACATTTTAGATTTTGTTTAAGCTGAAGACATAACTGCAAAAACCAGCTGTTCAATTTTTACATTTAGTCTAACTAAGCTAACAGATTCCAGTATATTATACACCGAAATTTATATCCGAGTCTGTTTTAAGCATAAAGGTTTGCTGAATACTGCCTGTTTTTATCATATGTTTACCAATTTGCTGTATCAAAGTAAATTTGTCTGAGAGAAAAAAAAACCTCCAGAGCTGCTCATCATTATGATTAGTTTGTTCTTTCTTTTTGAACAGATTTGTTCAAAAGAGAGCTAATCTTTCAGAAGAGCTGTCTTGTTTGGTAGATTTGTGAAAAATACACACTTAAATTTTTTCATGCAAATTGGGGAATATTTACAGATTCTGTTGTTTACGACTATAAACAAAAAATCAGAACGTTTTTATAAAAGTTTTTTTTTAAGTATTTAAGAAAACAGATGAAAGAAAAAACATAAATCTTTAATAGGTTTACCAGACATTTCCAACTATGGCTGATATGATCTTTCTATAACACGGAAAATCCATTTGATCAACTTAGAAAAACAAAACAAAAAAAAACATATTTCGTTGGTTCATCAACAATGAATAGAAATGCACTGATCAGGCTTTTCCTGGCTGATATCATTAACGCCCAACCTGTTGACTCGGTCTATGACCAATTCACATCTTCATCACATCTTCTCTTCTTTATTCCTTTTTTTAAACAACAGTAAAACTGTGCTGCAGGTAGCAACAGTTGGAATACAACTGAAAGAATTACAAAGATATTCCCATTTAAAGAAATAAAACATCCATTGAGTTATTCTGCTCCTTCTGCTGGTTCCTTCTGAAATGAACTTTGTATCATATAACATTGAGCAGCGGCCGACCGAGCTGCAGGTTCTGTAGCCAGAGCCAGTTACCTTGGCAACATGTCGCAACCAGAGATATTAAATAGTCCATTCAGCAGCTTCTAGTAAAAAACTTTCAACACTTTTGAAGTCTTGGCCAGATCAACCTCGGTTTAAATGCAATGTTTTGTTTTTTTTACCTTATAAAAGTTTTAAATATTCACCTAAGTTTTAGCTTAAATTATCTTTTATTCAGGACTTACTACGTATTGATGCTTCCTGGTGAACACCCTTCAGAGTCTGAATCTGAAGCAGTAACAGGAGAGCTAACTAAGCTAACAGCAGTTGTTAGCCAACAAAAACAAATATGATCTCAGCTGATCTGATATATGTTTGGTTTTCTGATGTCGGATTTAATCTAGAGGCATTAATGTGGCCTTGAATTAACAATAAAGTCCAGGACTTCTCAGTCTACTAACAGAACCAGAACTCAGAGGGAAACTGCTTCATTTATTCACAGTCCAGTGCCGCCGTGTCTTTCAGGGGCGTTAAACCTGGGAGTTACAAGTCTAGCGCCCCTAGTGGTTAAAAGTTACAGAGTGTTGTTTTAAAATAGGGGTATCCAAATATAACTTTTTCATTTCCGAGATGATACCAATATTACAGCTTTCAGTATTGACTGATTTATTTGTAGGTTATGGTGGAAAATAAATATCTGTTCAATAACAAAAGTTCAGCTCAGTATTTCGTAGCTTAACTGCAGTTGTCAGTGACGGAGGTCAAAGGTTTCCTGTAACCAGGTTTCTCTGGTATTTTGGTCCATTCCTCCATCAGATCTCCTCCAGACCAGTGAGGTTTTGGGGCTGTTGCTAGGCAACGCACAGGTTTTTTTACTCCTTGGTTTGCTGCGCTTTGTGTTTGGATCATTGTTCCTCTGGAAGATCCCCCCCTTCAATGCTCTCACTAGTGGAAGGAGGTTGATGTCTCACCACTCATGGCTCCGTTCCTTCTTCCATTAACACTGATCAGTCATTCTGTGTCCTCTGCCGAAAAACAGCCCCAAACCATGATGTTTCCTCCTCCATGCTTCACAGTAGCTATGGTGTTCTTTAGCGTTCTTCTCCCTCCAAACACCAGGAGTTGAATTGGTGCCAAAACTTCTCTTTTGGTTCCATCTGACCTCATGATCTTCATCCACCCTCCCCTGGATCACCCACCTGGCAAACCTCATATGAAACTGGACATGTTCTGTCTCAGCAGCGGGACCCGCCTGGTTCTGCAGGATCACAGTCCTTCTGGGCGTAGTGAGGTACTGATGGTAGCCGTTGTTGCTTTGCTTCCTCTGCAGCTCCTTCATCGTGTAGCTCTGGGGTTTTATTCTCACCGTTCAGATTATTTTTACCCACAGGATGAGGTCTTGCTTGGAGCCACAAATGTTCGGAGATCATCAATAGTTTTATATGTCGTCCATTTTTATCCAGTTGCTCCTATAGCGGATTTCTTCACACCAACCTGGTTCCTGTCATAGACTCACTCTGCTCAGCCTGGTTCAGGTCTACAGTTTTCTTCCTGGTGTCCTTCAGCAGCTCTTTGGTCTTGGTCATGGTTGAGTTTGGAGACGGACTGTTAGAGGCTGTGGACAGGAGTCCATCATACAGATCAGGAGTCCAACCAGGAGCCATTAATACAGGTAATGAGTGGAGGAGTTACAGCTCTGTGAGGAACAGACATCTTGCTTCTTTATGGGTGAATAGATACTTATTTTCCACCATAATTTACAGATTAATTTCTTTAAAATTCTACAATCTTATTTCGAGGATATTTTTCATATTTATTCTCTCATAGTTAAAGTGAACCTACGATAAAATTCAAGGCCGCTCTCATTTTTCCAAGTCGAAGCACTTAAACAATCAGTAGCTGACTGAATACTTTTTTGCCCCACTGTATTCTTGTTTAAAATAGTGATTGGAAAGCTCAATATATTTGTTTAATCTTTTATAAATCATCTGTAAAGCTGCAGAATGACTACAGAGAAGTGAACCTATCAGAGCTCGTTTGGCACCTTGGAAACAATCTGAGAAAGTATGAAGCAGACAGGCTGCCAGGTGTCCTGCTCAGGAGACAGACTGGGAATTAAAACACCCCCCCCAAAAAATACACACGTGTGCATTCAAACAGGCATCTTCTGAGATGTATGTTCAGGGACGGTTCGGAAATCACATTTCCAGAAAACAGAGTGGGTGAAATGTTTGAGAGCCCCCACGGTGCAGCTGCTCCCCACCCTGCCACCTGCCTTTTAAACTAATAGTGATTTTATAGACAACTTCCTTTGTGATACGGAGAGGAGAGAGATTAGGATGGATGGACGACACATGGAGACACATCAGCTGTGATTTGCTCATTTAGGCAGTTGGAATATCAGAGTGGGTGTTCATGATCCACAGAAACAATAGAGAGTTAATGTTCTCTGCATCTCTGAATTACATTATTGCAAATCAATTGTGGGCGTGTTACAAGCCTTGTGTTTTCTGTTAAGCGTCACTTTTAAATGGTTTTATTGTGGCGTGATCGTGCTGACCACGTCTGTCGTGCTCTCAGAGCTCACACTGGGTACGACGCAAGTGTTCAATCTGCAGATTGCTGCTGAGGTCATCGTCCCTCAGGTGACCCAAGGTTGGTGCTGTAATTACAAACACGCTGAGAGGCCAAACTGAGTGTTTTCATGATCATAAACAGCCAATAGAGGATGAATTATTCCACGGGCCTGCGGGTTCTTGAACCATGTGGGCCCGTATGACCTTGTCTACATTTATCACAGCTCTTAGGTTCAGCTCTTGAAATAAAATACAAAAAATAGTACCTATTATTTGTTTAATGTACAGGTAGACAATGGGCATCAAAGTACAGTAATACTCAGTAGAAAATGATGATTCAAATTAAAATGACCTTTCAAATGAAACAACCTTAATGCAGGTATTACTTTTCATTAATCAGACATTACTGTATTAAAACATATTTAAATGGCTCATTTACTGTAAGCATAAAATCATTAGAAACATAAGTGAGTTTTTCATCAATCTGTATATTTTGTTGGTCATAGAGAAATTAGCTCCTCAATGATAATATTCTATGTTACAGGGATCTATGATGAAGGTTCTGGGTTCAGTTCCTGGTCTTTCTGCACAGAGTTTACATGTTGCATGCGAGGGTTCTCTCTGGGTACTCCTCCAGCAGTCCAGGCCCCCTGACGGAATAAGCGGGAGAAGATGGACAGATGGATGTTGGAATTTTCCTATTAAGTCAAGAAATGCTGTTTGTTATATGTAAAAACTCAGATTTACTTTTAAAATGCTACATCCTTTTGTTTTTTTTCTTTTTCTATGGAGGTCGCCATTTTTCACCTGTGCAATGCATGCTGGGATGATGACTCGGTCAGGTGTCACTGGACTGGAATCTACAGAGTAAACACAGGAAGGCTAACATTAGCAGAGCTGTGCATTGAAGCATCAAGCTTTGCTCCTGAATTGAAGACTTCCTCACCAACTCCCCGCAGGGAGGATCATGTCTGATCCTTCTCACCCTGGTCACAAACTCTTTGAAACTCTCCCCTCTGGCAGAAGGTTGAG
>JAUZNJ010028288.1:0-16195 GCA_034780135.1 Jordanella pulchra
ATATATGTGTGTATATATATATCATAAAATGATTTGAATAACACTGGAAAATGATATTCAATTACAGCTTGAATACATAATAAATAAACTTATAATAAAGATAACCACATTAGTCTTTGCAGATGCATCTTTTTTTTATTGAGTCATACTTTGTACAATTTTCTACATCTGAATTTAAATAATAACCACTCACAGTTAAAGAAAGCCAGTTTCATTAATTAGCAGATAGTGATGATATGATGTAAAAAAAATCCTGAAACAGGATCTTGAGGGATCTTTGATCATTTGTCTTCATACAACCTCTATACAGGACGAGCAGTGACTTCGCAGTTTTCCTGCAGGCACTGACACGCTCCAAAAATAGGCAAGTCACAAAAGGTCATAGATAAAAAGCTGTCAAGTCCTAGGGTACTTTATTGAAATGAACTTAATAGAAAGTTGAGTGGAAAGAAAAAGTGTGGCTCAAAAAAAAAGGCTATGAACAAGGAAAACCAAATGCATGACAGAATTGTGAAAGACAGCCATTTTAAGGGTTTTCTACAAGCTATTATGATAATCAACATCAACAGAAATGCATTGCTTGTCAATTGAATTGAAATACCAGTGTTAATTTTCCAACTGATTTACTTTCATTGAGATCCAACCGTACAAAATGCAATACATTGTATCAATTTTCGAACACAGTCAGGATCAAGAGTGAACACACTGGAATGATGACAATTTATGATGTGTAACTTGTCCACATATTACTGCTGTCACCTCTTGTGATCAGCTACAAGGCCAGATGGTGAGCAGTCCAGTCGCTTAGGCTGATCTGCCCTTGTTTGGCAAGATTTGGTACCTGGACCAAAGTTGAGCACACAGCTGCTTGAAGTCCATGCCAGTAACTCCTGTTGATTTAACAAGCTTATCATCTGAGACATCTGTTATTTAAAGAGGTCATAGCTAATATGAAATGGACAAAACATAGGAATGATAAAAGGGAATCTCACATGAGTTAACGTTTATTCATATTTAATCATTTGTACTCACAAAAAGGCTTGGGTTTTTAAAGCTTTATCTGCAGACCTGCTCATGCAGGGTTCAATTCTGCTGCAGGTAGTGTTTGAACGCTGAAACAATACGGCTTTGCAACAATGGTATTTTCTACTTTTATTAGTACATTTTAAGAACAGAATCTATGTAAGCAGGAAAAATCAAACGTGCAATATCTCAGCAATTGCTTGGTCCACAATAAGATCAAGACATCAATCCATTTTCTTCATTCCATCTAGGATAAAACTTCAGAGAAGCTATTTTGTAGTGTAATCTACCGACAAGGACTTTATCGAGCAGAAATATCTTATGAACTGAAACTGAATATATTTTTAAATATTCATGCTTCTATTTCGGCATGTTTCGTTTTATTTTGTGTTTTTCCAGGACCACCTACCATATCCAGCACACAGACTCAACAAGCTTTACATGGAGAGAAAGGCCAAATCAAATGTTTCATTCGAAGTACACCTCCACCAGACCGCATAGTAAGTACACTTAATGTGATTGTGTGTTTTAAAAAATGATTCTTTTGTTTGTCAAAATAAGGACTACAAGTGATCTTATTCAAAGCTTCAGTCAATTTGACCTGGATTTTATTTAATGGTATAAAAAAAACAAATATTCAATTAGTTGTTTTTAAAAATTTGCCATTAAATAGCAGTAATTATTATTAGAACTGTTTTTTACCTCTTTTGTTGTAAGATGTTTAACCAGATTTTACACATTTTTTATTTTAAAATACTTAAAAAGGGAGCAAAAATATTATAATTTTTATTTGTACGAGAGCTGTCATGGTTAAAAAAAAGGTTTCTACAGCACCAAGCATTTTTTTATGCATGTCCTCAGTCTGAAAAAGCATAAGTAAATACTTGCATGGAATAATAAGGTAATGAAGTGATTTTTTTAATGGTCTGGCCTTGTTCTTTTTATTTAGCTTTAGATATTGTTTTTTACTCTTTAATCTTCTTTAATTGTGATATAAATATTTTTTGTCTTTTCTGTTGCATTCAAATAGAAATAAAAATCTGCACACAAAGCACAAAGTTTTAACCTTTTTTTGGTTGCAGTCAAACCTAGCTATTTAAAAACTGCAAAGATTTCATGCATTTTGTAAAAATCTTTTAAAAAGTTATACAGTCTATAGATGATGATAGATCTTGCCAACTATGCAACTAAAAAATGGACACAAAAAAACTTAAGGTGTCCTTTTAAAAACACAAACTATTACCAATATTTTATTGGTAAACCAACATTAATTTGACCAGGGAAGGCAGCAACTGGCTTTAGTAAGTCCCTCACTTGATTAGTTTGTATTTTCACTACCCTAAAACTTACTAACTGCTTCTCTGTAAAAGCCTTATCACAGTTAAGCCTCTGTGGCACAAACAACAGAAACTAATTCTAGAGAGTCTCCAGAGAGACAAAACCCTCCTAAATTAGTTTTCTTCAGCTTTTTATGACATGAAGAATCACACCGTTACATGTTTTTTTCTGATTATTTTGTTCCCATGGAGACTCAATAAATCCAATAATCTGCAGCACTTATGGTGTTAAACCCTCACTCTTGAACCATTATGCCACCAGGAATGAAAACATTTTTAAAATGTGCAACATAGAAGGTGGCATGCAGGAACCTTCAAAAACATCGCTCCAGTTTTCTTTTTTTCTTTTTTATTAAAATTTAACATTCCAAATTCTTTACCCTCCTGTAATAAAAGAAAAGTGTTTGACGTTACTTTTTATGGCAGACTTTCCATCAACATTGCAAGTTAATAAATACAATATAACCTACAAGTCCACCACTTTCCTCCAAGCCATCTTCTATATCCTAATATAATAAAACAGCAACGCATTCACAGAGCATAAATATGGTCTACAGAAGAAAATAAATCTGAATTTACATTAGTAGTTATTACATTATTGACTAATCTACAAGTGTGACAAAAAAGAGACTGAAAAAAAACAAATCTTGCTTAATAAAAGCAGAATATTGTTCTTATGTGGTAAAAAATAAATAGGCCTTTTTAAAGAGTCTTTAGAGGGCATAAAATTTTTTCAGGTAAGGTTCTGTATAACATCTTTAAAAGTGAGTATTAGAAAAGTTAAAGTCAGAGATTCACCCACTGGAAAAGAATACAGTGTCCTGTAATTAGCAGGAAAAATGCTAAAATGACTCATGCCAAGTGATGTTGGCATGAGTCATAATTGGCAGATTCTGTCAGAAGAGACATTGTTAAGAAACATTTTAGAAAACACATTGAAGATATTACATCAAAATCTGTTTAATTTAGGACAAGACCAAATGATTTATACAGAGTACAGAATGATTTGCAGGTTGACCTTTGAATTCACAGCTTGAAATGTTAAGACTTTTCTAAGTTTTAAACCCTCCTCATCTTTTTTTTATTATTTTGGAATAACTCTTAATTTATGCACTCATGATTAAATCTGTATTATTAATCTTTGGTGCTTTTGATAATAGTTGGACTGTATTTCTTTTCTAAATGAATCTACATGAATCAGGTTGTTTTCAAAATTAACATCAAAATATTTCATCAAAGTTATTTGTGTTCCTCAGGCCTGGTCATGGAAGGAAACAGTTCTGGAATCTGGAACCTCTGGTCGATACACTGTGGAGACTGTCAACACAGAAGAGGGAGTTATTTCCACACTGACCATGAGTAACATCGTCCCAGCCGACTTTCAGACCATCTACAACTGCACAGCGTGGAACAGCTTTGGATCTGATACAGAGATAATACGCCTTAAGGAACAAGGTGGGAGCCAAGGTTCGACAGGTTCCACCTTCCTCTTATTTGACATGATGTGTTTGTGGGTGTCTAGATAGTAGCAGTAGGTAGATTCACAGCCTGTGTGCATCATTATTATTCTCCTATTTTTTGATTAAATGGTGAATATGTAAAACTTTCAAAGTAAAAACGTGACATCTATAAAAAGCTGTGTTTTATATGTTATTTGTTTTGAGATCCTAATTGAGATCCTAGTTCCTTTCAATTATTTTTGTGTCTCTTTGATCCACGTTTGCAAATTTATGGGTTTATAAGTGAACATTTTTAGAAAACATTTAGACCTGTCTCTTTTTAAAATATACTATAATAGGTCTCTGTTTTTTACAGTAGGGGTATATAAGGATTAGGGTTGTAGGAGGTAGAACATTTATCCTTGTTTTATTATTATTTTTCCCTAGTTAGGACCTAACTGACTATGTGGTAATGGTGCCCTGAAGTGTTTTAATAACTGTTTGGTAAATTAATCTGAAAGAAGATAGGGTCTTGTTCAGTTGGGGCATTTGGCATGCAAGGTAAGTGAATTATCATTAGCAGAATGGTACTAAGAAGAAATGCTTTTAACGGGTCAGTGTTGTAACTTTTGAGGTTAGAATGTATTTCCGACCACAGAGTTGAAAATTTTCCCACAAATGAATCTCAGGAACACATGTGGAACAGAGAAGAATGGGAAAATGTTAACGAAGCATTTTTAATAAAGCTATATATATTTTCAACACCCTAAAAATACAAGATTTGAAAACTAGCCTTTTTTTCTCTACTGCAATAGAGGCCACATTATTCTTACAAGTGATAAACTACACACTGCTAATATAAATAAAAAAATGAAGACATTTGACACGCATTAATGTTATAGGAATTACTTTGCATTTGTTTAAAACAGAAGATATTCATAAATGTGGACTGGGACCTTTTTACGTGCAGAACAGCCTATAAATACATGCCTTCTGGTTCAGCCTTTTCCCAGATGCAACGATCTGTTCCAGAGCACGCAAACATGATTATCCTTAAATGGATGCAGAAGCGCTTGCATTCTATTTAGTGAAAATTAAAGCACTCTATAAAATGGTTCTAGTAGCCTAAGTGAGTGAAAATTAAATTTTATCAGACAGGATGGTGATAAAACAAAAGGAAAATGTTTACCCATGGTAATTACTTTTAGTTTGAATTTGCTGCTGTTAGAATATATTGCTTCACTGTTTGCAAAATTTTTTCCCTGTCGACTCTCACAGTGTGTTGCTGCAAGGAATTAAAAATAAGGCATATACATCTTTACAAGGACTGTATGATGTTATGTTTTTTCCTGCCATTAACCTAGTCTTACATTCAGCATAAATGGAAGACATTTTCAGCACTTTATTATAGAAGGACATGTCTTGATGTTGCTCTCTGCAGAGTCTCTCCCAGTGGCTGTGATCATCGGCATCGCTGTAGGGGCTTTCGTCGCCTTCATTGTCCTAATGGGTACCATCGGCGCATTCTGCTGCACCCGCTCCCAGAGAAGTACGTCTCCTATTTGCTTTTGTATCCACCAAAGCGTGCATGCCAGAATACAGTTTTAAGCCTGAGCTCTCTGAAAAAAATGTCCATCTGTTCAAGAGTATAGATGTGGACAAATATGTTGGTACTTCTGTTTAAGTTGCATAAAAAGCCTTATAATAAATCCTACTTTTGTTTGCAATATCGAAAATCCTTCAATTAAATAAAACAAAAAGCCAGACTTAAATTTGCATAGTTTTATCTAGAAAGGTAAAATAGAAAACAAACAAAGAATTAAATAATTGTTTTTGGTAAAGACTGCAGGTTGAACACTCATTTACAAGGTTAAGCCAAACCTTGAAAGGAATGTTCTATCCCTCTTCTTAAAAAAATCTCTTCAGACAATCCGGAGCAAAGTTCTGGATCCTCCCTTTTGCCCTAAATCCTCTTCAACTCACCATACAAGTTTTCTATTAAATGTAAGTCTGGAGAGTGAAATGGGGATACAACAATTTTAATGTTGTATATTGCGAACTGGTTGGGAAATCGGCAAACTATTTGTGAAATTTCCATTGCTGTTTGTAGTGCACTGAACCGTTGGCCATTCAGTACAATTTATGGACTGTTGAAAGTCTAAAAAGTGTATAGAAGTGCTGGCATGAGTTGCTTTTCCACATATTAATCTTTGTTTCAGACCAAACCCAAAAGTAGGGCAAAACTAAATTTTAGTCTAATTAAATCAAGAACAATAGCACAGCTAAAGTTCCAATAGCAATTAGCAAAGTCAGCATTTCAACATTAATGATGCTGTTACACATTTGAAAAAAAAATTGTACCTAGTAAAACTCCTAAAAAAGTGATTGATATGGAAATAGCATTTGATAGTTGGATTGATTTTCTTCAAGATACCGTTCTTTGATTCAATTCTCATAACAATGAGCTATTAAGCTACATCTTGTAAAATTTAACATAGTTTGCATAGTGACCAAATAAATGTGAATCCTGTCAAAGCCTGATTAATGATTGGTGACTAAAGCAAAGGTGTAACCATCACCTCATATTCATGACCCAGGGAAGCAAGATGTTTGATTATCAATAAGATGTTCCTAGAAACAAAATGGCAGCGATTGGAAAATAATTTTAAGGATAAGGATAACCAATAACTGTACCTAGGGTGATTATGATAAACAATTTTTTTAATAATGTTTTTTCCCATCATAAAATATTAATTTGTCAAGAGGCTTTTTTAACATTTTTACCAAAAGGTGCCAACAAATTTGTCAGAACTTAGATTTTTCTTTAAGTTATTACATTATGACAGGTTAAATCTGTGCAATCTTAAAATCTGGATAAAAGTGAGTTTAAATTGTAGGGCACTTACTAAAGAAATTAACAAGGCATAGTTCAATATACAATAAACACAACAAAAACAACAAAAAAACACAACATAATATGAATAATGAGTGATCAAGATGGATGTTTTTTTTTGGGTGGAGCAGGGATAGCCAGATTGTGATCAGGATTCATTTCATGCAATCTCAGTCTGGCTTGCACTTGATTTGGAGGATATTTACATCTTTCATTTTTTGCTGCCTCCTACCCATTAAACCAAGTGACTCAAGTTAGTTAGGGGCATTCAGTCACTGCCTCTATCCAAACACCACACTGTCCTACTGGTCCCTTCAGCATGTCTATTGTTTGTATACTACAGAGGAAGTGCACCTGGTTATGCCCTCACTGCCCGTCTCCATCTGTGCTCACCAGAGAGAAGTTGCAAGCAAAATTAAGACAGAAAGTAAGACCTTGTTATATGATAGAATAACATCAGCTTTGTCCCGAACAGAATTAGCCATCGTTGGGGAAACTGCAGATTGCATTTCTGTATAGGGAAAAGATAATCTTGTGTTGGCAGGGAAACAATATGATAAATAATGCTCTGTGTTGTTGTTTTTTGGGGGGGAATGGGTGCGCTCTAACAAAGCAAACCCAGGGTATCTCTGCTAAATATTACAACAGTGCAAATTATTCTGTCAACAAATACAGAATGCCATTTGTCGCAGCTCATTAAGGTGCACTGTTGGTGCTGTCCTTTCATGACAGATCTGAAAGGAGTTGTGTCTGCAAAGAACGACATCCGAGTGGAGATCGTGCACAAAGACCACAATGCAGCACGTGAAAACGAAGACCACAACTCCATGAAACAGCTGATGGTGAGTGTGAGTGTCACAGAATACTTACTTTACTATTCTAACTTCCTCTGTCTGCAAAAATATTCTTTTAGCTTTTTTTCTGTTTTCTGCATCTGCTTCTCCTTTCAGACCTGACAGCTAAATCGTAAAAGAACTTTACAGCTGATTATGCTATTTTCTGTAAAATAAATTATTTCATAAGTGATGGAGAAGAAAAGGGTATCTAGACTGAGCAT
Source organism: Jordanella pulchra (assembly GCA_034780135.1). Taxonomy (NCBI): domain Eukaryota; kingdom Metazoa; phylum Chordata; class Actinopteri; order Cyprinodontiformes; family Cyprinodontidae; genus Jordanella; species Jordanella pulchra. The sequence continues at coordinate 7,750 of JAUZNJ010028288.1, forward strand.
GTATTTTTCACTCTTCATTTCAGTCCATACAATACTGAAGGTTCCATGAAAGCAGCAAGTCACAGTGGACATACAGTCAAATAAACCATCTTGTGTGATACTTAAGAGTTTTTTTTTTTTTTTTACATCTTTCTGACTCACAGATAAGTTCCTCTCTTTTAGAGCTCTACCTTTAATCGTCTTGCTGTTAGTTTTTAATGTTTTGGAGCTACATTGCAGTTTGCATTAAACGTGAGAGCGGGGAATTTAGCTCAGCTACCTCACATAGAGGCATTTTGTAAAGATAAATAAAAGATATTCATGGATGAATTATTAATACCGCCTGCAAGCGCGGAGTGAAGGTGAAGCATGTTTCACTGATATTAAAAAAGAACAAGTGATAAAAGTTAAAGCCGTTGGTTTCAGATGGTCTCTTTTTTTCTTTCACCGTGAGCACAGGAGTCTCAGAAACTGCTCGGTTTCTTAATATACTCTACTTGATGTCTGTGTAGGTTGAACGAGGAGAGTTCCAACAGGAATCTGTTCTGAAGCAGCTGGAGGTGTTACAAGAGGAGGAGAAGGAGTATCAGCACATTAAGGTACGGCTCATGATCAATAGCATCAGAAATGCAAGAACCTGGGAGAACAAAAGGGAAAAATAGGTGGTGGGAGAGAAAATACCTTGGGGGAGAATAGAGGGGCTCGGTTCTGGAACTAAAATAACTAAAAGGGCAATAATTCATCTTCTGCATTGTTTTAAAAGTATAAAGGGCTTGGTGGACAGGCTGGCTATTTCTCTGCAGCATGCAATAAAAATATTCCAAAAACATTTTTACATCATCTGCTTAGAGGTTTGAATGGATTCTTAAGAAATATACGGTATACTGTTTTATTATTATTATTATTGAACAGCTATAAAAACTCACATAGGTTTATAGTTTTTCTCTATTTTTTTAAATGTACTTAGATTCAGCAGTGTATTCATAGCAAAGTTAAGACTTTAGGTTGTTTCATAGCTTTGCTTCTACACTTCACAAAGTAGTTATAAAAGTTCACAATTAAGAAAACCAACAATGTTTATTTTTTAACATTACATATCATCATTTTTCGTTGATAAATTATGACAAATAATCTTTTGCAAAAGAAATATGTTAAATCTGGACTTTTTGGAGTTTTTTACAAAACTTGTAGTTTTGATTTGAACAAAAAAGAATCTTAGTTTTGGGTTCCACTACTTCTGTTTGTTTCTTTTTAAGGTTTGCAAATTGACTACAGTTTCTTGAGTTCTGATATTTAAGATTAAAAAGGACATTAAAGTAAAAGCAGCCTCATTTTTCAGCAAAGAATAGAATGTTGAATTTGAATATATTTTCATCATACAGAAATAAACCTGACTTTGAGAACGAAAAACTGGTTTAAAACACTTTTATTCAGTGTTTCTGGTGATGTTCTGACACCTATGCAGGAGTCTTGTCTACTCCTTTTGTTTCCACCAGAGCAATCTTGAGCGTTGATATTTTGAGCAACATGGAGGCCAATCCTCCTAAGCACATTGCAAGTGAGCTACAAATCATAGACCTACCCGTCGTTGTTCTGGGTTGCTGAAGTCTATATGTTGTGGTTGTGTTTTTCAATGTGAATCATGATGAGTGTGCTTGTATAATTTCTGAGGTTGATTTTCCCATTGTGCACGTTCATAACGTGGTTAAAAAGTATAAAGCCCTTTGTTAGAAAACTGCAGCCAAGGGTTTCTATAAATTATTCAATGAATAATCAACATATCCTAACCAGTGCCAACAGTTTAAAAGGATGCTCTCTATGTAGGTCTTATTTTCAAAACGGATTCCATCTTGGGATATTTATAAAATTATATTAAGTTTGCCGAATGTTTTTTTTTCTTCCAAACTCATAATCTGCAATGGACTAAATGTACACCAATTTATCTTTGCTTTAAAGCAAACAAAACGATTTACTTTAATCACATCGAGATGTCTACATGTTACTTTATCTTCTGTAACCAGTTACATTGCGACGTTCTTCTCAATCTAGTCTGCTTTGCTAGCTCTACTATCAGACTGATTTCAATCTCATCAACACTAAATAGACAGTGACACTATCAGCAAGTGAGGAAAACAAAGTATGACTCACATCTCAGGTTGAGCCCTCCTGCTGGCAGCTAAAAAGAAAACAGAAGGCTAAATTTAGAAACCTGATATACGAGTTTGACCTCAGGTACCTCACCCAGTGTTTGATCAGTGAGACCCACTGTATACTAGTTTTATCTTTTAATATCTGGTAATCTGCCCCAAATTATTTTTGGAGTTTATATTCAGGTTAGTTTAAAATGTACTTAAAAGATTTAATGTCACACAGGTCTCATCCAACCATTTGGGTGATATATATGTGCTATGTGTTTTTAAGAAAGTCCTGTTGATCTTTAAAAATATAAAACAGTGTACGAAACATTTTTTGATATTTATGTACTGACATTCATATATCTTTTGAAATGGAAATATGGCCTTAATAACAGCTTAGTAGGTGCTATGTATACAACATTTCTAATTAAAGACAAAATGGATCAGCTTCTGTTTATTTTACTTTTGACTGGCTTGCTTATCAAAAAGACAGAACAAGAAAGACACAAAAACTTTTACTTTTAAGATGAGGATTAAAATGCCTTGTCTACATTAACCTTTTGAGAAATGTTCTAGACTCGAGTAACTACAGAGATGTTCGCACTGCAAAAAAAATGTGATCCATATCCTATCTTTTTAACCATACACGATAATTCTTTCACTCCCAAAAAAATCTATTTTGAGTCACCTGTATGGTACCGGTCGTACTAAATTGGAAACATAACACTGTCTGAAGTCTGTATATTTGAATGTATTGTTTTACAGAGCCAAATGCTGCATTTTCGTCTCTATGCTTTTATTTATTGTTCAAAAATGTATGTTTTTCTTAATAATGTATTAAGAGTAAGTAGAGTCCTCAAACTGGCCAAATATCATATTGATAAGAGTAAAATGAAAGCCCTTCAAAATTTATTTCCCTAAAGAAATTTCCAGCCAGTCTTTTGCAAGGGTGATATTGTCAGCAATTATATTTCAATAACATTTAGCATTTAAAATGTCTTTGTCGCTCTACGCTCTGCATGAAATTTCCCTCTTGTACAGATTGATAATTGTGGGATATCTTGTCCATATAGATAGATCACAGTAGTTTCCTTTTTTAAGTTTCATACCCAAGACATTTAAAGAAATACTCTTTTGGTCTTCAGAAAATTTTATTTTTGTAAAATGTTATTACTAGGATGACTGTTACCTTTCATATCTCTGTTTCTGCCCTCTTGAACCCCATAGAAGGCTTTGAAGGTGCTTACTGTCACATAGTAACAAATATAAATGTTTTTTTCTGAACAAAGATTAAAAAAAAAAGGATTGGCACAAAAACAAACAGGTCAGTCTTATTTAGAGCCAATGAAAGACACCTGCCTTGCCTTTCAGGGATATTAAAGCTCTGTTATTTCATATTGTAATGCTCTAAACCTACATATTAAAAGTGATGTAGGTGGGGTCCATTAACTCTGCACGATGTCACTTGAATCTTTTATATAGAGGTAAATTCTATTCTGTTGATTTTCCCTTTTGTCCATTTGCTTGCTGGCACTGGCGCCCTGAAGTGTTCTTCTGTTGTGTTTGCCTGCTTACCTGCTGCTGCCTCGGGGGCCACGTTTTTTGATCCTCCTTAATGACAGCGTGCATGAGGCGAGAGCAGACCGAGCACGAGATAAAGGCCAGACGCAAACAATCTCCCTGTCTGCTGTCAGATAATGACAAGCATAACGAGGATCCTCTCAGGTTGTCTCTCCCATTATGAGCAGCCTTCTTTTGGGATTCAAAGCCACACTCGCTGCGCTTGACATTCACATCCATTCACAGAAGATCATAAAAAACACACACATGCCCCTGGCTGGACCCTTAAAAACAACACAATGCAGACAAACAAGTGGCACAGCTGTAACCACAGAAGCAGTTCCGACACTGACATGGAATTACAGACTCGGTGACCCATTATGGTTTAATTAAAGTTGGTATGCATGTGAACTTTTCAATGACACAGAAGCCACACCAAGCATTGAGCCAAGGCTTAATTAGTGAGGAACGTGGATTCAAGGTGATAGTAGTTACTCACCAAACTTTCACATCGAGTTTCTTCTGCGCTTCCCCTGACAAACACAGTTCACTGTAAATTGGTGTTGTTTTGTTTGAGGAATAACTAGAGCAAGTCTGGCCTTAGCTCAATCCCTGGCTTCCCTTCAGAAGAATAATTTTAAATAAATACAATCACAAGTTTATTTTTGTTTTCATTACTCCCAACAAAGGAATTTTGGGCTTCCTGTTGCAAGATATTTTGAAAGGAAGCAAAGATTTCAATGATAATACTATCCAGATTTTTTTAGAAGTACCTTTATTGTCCATTAATGGGGAAAATCTGTCCTAGCAGCATATCTATCCATTTGGGTTTCAGCAGCAAAATGAAACCTAAATGGATAGATATGTAGATGTACACATAAAATAATGTAAAAGAAAAAAATAAGCATAGGTTACTATGTAATGAAGACAATGATAATTAACAAAAAGGAAAATACTCTAAAGATAGAGTAGGATTATATAAGGGATTATAGACATTACCATTAGAAAAATGTATAGACATTGTTATATTAAAAATGTTATTTCAGAAATATAATTTTACAATAAACAAGGATTTCAGATAAAACATGGTACTTGCATATTGCAGCTCTGAAAAACATTTATTTTTAAAAACTGGTGCGTTTTAAAGACCTATTTAATACATTCCATTATTATTGAAAGGTTCATTTGATTCAGCGGTCACAGACAAATAACACACATTAAGATGTTTTTTAAGCATTTGTTTTTGTTAATTATTAAGCTTTTCTTTTCAGCTAATGAAAAAACATAGAAAATGAATAAAAATATTTGCAGTGGGACCCTTACCAGCCTAAATTTTCCTACATTCAAAATGTAAATCCAACATTTTAAAAGACACAAGAAAATATTCTATGGATTCAAAATTTGTTGTTTTTGTTGTGTTCAATAGGACCCCACAAATGGCTATTACAGTGTCAACAGCTTCAAAGAACACCACACGCCTACGATGGCAGGGAATCAGACTGCTGAAGCGAGGAACCCCACCAGTACCGGTACCCTTGGCAAGCAGAGAGTGCCAACAGGCATGTCCTTCACCAACATCTACTCCACTCTGGGGGCAGGCCCTAACCGCCTATACGACTACGGCCAGCGCTTCGTGCTGGGCATGGGTAGCAGCTCTATCGAGCTCTGCGAGCGTGAGTTCCAGCGGGGCTCACTTAGCGACTCCAGTTCTTTCATTGACACGCAGTGCGACAGCAGCATCAGCAGCTATAGTAAGCCGGATGGCTATGTGCAGTTTGACAAAGACAGCAAGGCGTCTGCCTCTTCCTCTTCCCACTACTCCCAGTCCTCCTCACAGAACTCAGACCTCACACGGCCCCTTCAGAAGCGCATGCAGACCCATGTCTGACCTTCAGAGACGGAGGGGGCTTTATTGAGGAGCAAAAAGCAGACAGGATTGTAAAACTGTTAGAGATTTTGCCTGCAGGAGGCTCTGGAGTATCAGTGATCAAAGTTTTTGGGATTCTGAAACGTCGACTGGGCCCGATGCACCTTGCAACTTGCTTTGACATCAAAATGGCCCTAAAAAATGAATCAAGAAGCCTTATATTTCCTCCATGCTCAAGTCTTCGACCACCCCCTCCTCATTTAGACCAAGAATAAAGATGTGCCACAGAAAGCTTATTTGCCAACACGAACACTACAGGTTTGGAAGTACTTGGTTTATACATTCACAGTAAGGGATCATAACGGAGGACTTCAATGCTTTGTGTGACAATCAGCTCTGCTGGCATGAACTTGGATTTGCTCTCTTGGAGATTGCTATACAAAAAAAAAGCTAGCATTTGATGCAGTGCTCTGCACAAACTGCCAGACAATAAGTAAAAGCCAATCTCCTGATGCCCTTCTGTTGTTTGAAGCACAACATTGAATGTGCATGCCATTTTCTATTGTTAAAGCTATAACTTTTCAACACCTCTACCTTGTCACTTCAAACACAGTATATGGCTTAAATGTTGGGAAAACTTTTCCATCATGTGTGCAGACATTGCAAAGAATGCCTGCAACTGCCCCCCCCCCACCCCCCTTTGTATCTGAGCCACGCTGCCGAGCAGATAAAGAAGAGCTGAGATCTCAGTTAAAAATTCCTGAGTCATGTTTTCACTTTGACACTGCGATAAAGAACATATTTGACTATAATTTCTTTTCCAGCATTTAATTTTTTGCCTCCCATTTTCCACATGGATGGTGCAGAATTATAGACCAGCGCCACTTCATGTCCATATCTATTTTGCCTTGAGGGTCTGTTTTAAACTGGGTCAATGCTAACTCATCAAGAAATATAAACAAACACTATCAGCTATCAGGCTTATGCGAAGCTGCATCCAACATGATTTTTTGATACCAAATCCAGTTCCAAGGCAGATGAAAGAGAAGAGCTTACAAATTGTATTGCATTTGTCAGTTTCTCCTGAAACCACTGACCCCCAACAACACTGATGAATGAAAAGTAAACATCATATTTTAGCGAGTTTGTGAATATCTCATCAGTTTTGGCAGTATCAATGTTGACACTGGGGCTTAGTGCATTCTGACTGTATACCTACTCGTGATTGTGCTGGTCGAACATGGCAAACAGACACTGGGATGGTTTTATTTATTTTTCTGCTTTTATGTTGGGTTTGAGACAGTGGATGAAGGCTAATAGCTGTAATCTTCTTTTCTGTACATGTAATATACATATTTTTTACAGTACCCAATGACTGATCCCATACTCATGCTTTAGCCTCTAAACCTACAATTTTACACCAAAAATTTTAGTGAACCTTTGGGCAAATATCATAGTCACACTTTTTTAGTGGGCTTTATGGGGAAAAAACAGGCTGTGGAAAATCCACTAGCCAATAAGCCAAAGTCAATGATCAAATCTATCTCTTTCAACCAGATGTAACCCATTTATATTTGGTTTTTGATCACTCCGTTAAAAAAAGTCTTTGAAAAAGGTTTTATGCACATTACCTTGCAAAAGTATTCATACCTCTGACATTTTCCTGCTTAGTTTTGGTTTTATTCACATGGAACTATCAGTTTTTTGGGGGGATTTGATTTGCTAGACCATAACAAAATGGGTATAAATATGAATCAGATAAAAAAAACACAACATTTACATAATTCAACAAAGAAAGTCTGTAGTAAAATGTGGTTTGCATTCTGTATGTATTCACCCTCCCTCAGTCAATATTATGGAGAACCACCTATTGCAACTGCTACTAGATACTGTAGGCTCCTGAATACCACAAATTGTGGCTCCTAATTCCTGCTTCTTGCTCCTGTTTTTTCACCTTTTCTTGCAAAAATGTGAACCTCTTTTTTTTCAGTACCATTCTGCATTTAGCTTAACATATCTTACTATAAATTCCAACCATCCAAGCATCTTTAAATGGTCACAACAGTGACAAAGTTCAACAGCACTTTTTCACATTGCAATTAACTCACACACTGCTGGTTGGTATTTATTAAACTTCTTCCTGTGATTACAATCGATGGTACTTCATTTAATTTAGGGGTATCATAGTAAAGGCACCTAAATGCTAATGGCAGCTATTGCTTTTCAGAATTTCATCTAAAAAATCTTAATAATAATATTTTTACTTTTGTCAGTCTATGATATAAAAAATGCATTAAATGTATTTTTTTAAAGGGGTATGAGTATTTTTTGCAAGGCTCTGTGTAGTATAAAGTGCTTCACATTTTGTACAAACACACAAGCTATTTTCCTGCACTTGGGAGGTTTGCTGCGGTTTGACTTTTGAATTACATCTGTTTTATATCTCTAAATATATTAATCAATAAAAATTTGGAAATTTTCTATCCTAGGACCTTTTTTGATGATGCTCTCTCTGGAAAATATACAAAATATTACAGGATATAAATGGCAACCAGAATGTCATAGCAAATCAAAATGAGTGATTTTTAACTTATTTTGGGTTCCTGCAGTCAGTTTACTTGGGTGATGATGTGTGAGTTTAAAGCTCTTAGTTCATGAACCACAACGCGCAGTATTTAAACAGAAACAAGTAGTTGTTGAAAGCACTTTACATGTGATCATATTCAAAATATTTGAATAGGGGTTTGCCACTTGAGTGGCAGTGGTTTGAACTAATTTTACAAATGGATTGGTGCCCATTGTACAGCTTAAGACAAAAAGCTCTGTTTCAGTGCTGATAATCCTACTTGGTACATAGCAGACTGTATATAAATCTCTAATAGCGTCTCTCTCTCTCATATATATA
>JAUZNJ010028289.1:0-16194 GCA_034780135.1 Jordanella pulchra
CAGTTGAAGAGTACCTATGATAAAAATTACAGTCTTCTACATGCTTTGCAAGTGGGAAAACCTGAAAAATCAACAAATACTTGTTCTCCCCACTATATGTTTTTTTTGACTCAACATCAAGAATTTCTTTATGCTGTTTAGTGACCATCCAAACTATGGCAGAGCCAGATTAGTTGGGGTTCAGAATCAGAAAAGTAAATCTGAAAACTAACCTGTGAATTCAGGAAAGTAGGTGGCTAAGTGAGAGTACATGATCTTCTCCTTTAGGATGTCAGTCTTGTTGAGGAAAAGAATGACGGAAGACTTCTCAAACCAGGGGTAGGTGATGATGGTTTTGAACAGAGCTTTACTCTCCTCCATGCGGTTCTAAGGAAGACAAGACCATGGGCAAAAACTTCAAAGCAGCCAAATCACACTTCAAAGGGAAAACGTTAAACTAAAGTATAAAACCCAGCTACATCCCAATTTTAATTTCCATGGTTATGGTTGTTTTTTTTTTTTTAAGTAGATCATTTAAAGACTTTTCTGGAAAATAGAAAGTCTTTAGAACCAAACTCTACACTGGATATGTCCTTCCACACATGATGTATCCGTTATGATTAAAACATCTGGAAACAAAATAGACCCTTTTTAATTGGAATATATTGAATGGTTGTGTGGCATCACATTGGTAATGTAGAACAGGAGGGAGTGAGGACTTCTGCTACAGAGAATTTTTTGACGAGGAAACTGGAAACAGCTCTGAATCAACTTGAGTTGAAATCCTATTATAAAGCCCTATTATTAACTGAGCTAATAATGAGGCTTTGCTGGTAGCTCTAACAGGTTGATCAGCAGAGGAAACACCAGCAGCTGTTATGTTTTCTGCTCATAGAAAAACACATTTTTTTTATCCAAGCTTACTGTCTTTTACATTATGATAACTAATTTAAAACTAAGCCAAACACATGCAGCTGTGTGCTAACATCCCTTCTTACCATAGGTGTGTAGAATTAGCTTTAAGTGACTTTTAAGATGAACTGTTTTAAGACTAATTGGAAACCAAGTTAGATTTGAAGATAGTACAATAATGTGGAGAAAAAGGAGACTCTCATTATTAATGCATTGCTTGCTAATATAACGAGAGTCATATTTTTGATGACACTGCTGGGAGAAAAGGAAGTACTGCATGACATTTCTGGCCATCAAGGTCACCGTGTTCAGGAACCAGATCAGAAATGACATCCATTGTAATGCTGCCAGAATTTTTATTCAAAGGTAGACATTCCCTGCTTTGTAGAATCACAGAAAAACCTCATTTCTTTTTTCTTCTTTTTTCTTATCAAATATTTTCCAGTTTTGGCAATGGTAAATGTGATAACGTCACTTTCCTCCTCTGGGATTCTCACCTCATTGTCACACTCCGCCAAGACCTGGTCGTACTCACTGAGCGCCACCAGGAAGATGATGGAGGTGACGTTCTCAAAGCAGTGGATCCACTTCCTTCTCTCTGACCTCTGGCCTCCAACATCCACCATCCTGCCAACAAATCAGCCACAATGAGTTACAGCGACCCCCAACACTGTGATTAGACATTTTAGAGCCATCTATCTAAAGCACTTGATGCCCTCTCTTACCTAAAGATGACGTTCTCCATGTCGAAGGGGTACTCAATGATACCTGTTGTTGGCACTCTGACTCTGAGGATGTCCTGGAGGTCTGGCAGGTAAGAAGGCTGGGAAATCCGGTCCAAGTCGGTCAGATAGCTAAAATTATTTATGATATTATGAGAGAAGTTCAAAACAATCATAGAAGGCTTTTAAAAATTAAGAGACCCAAGCCAAGAAGTGCTTTATATGGAAACTTTTAGAGAGACACAACAGATAGAAGCTCTGTTGCATTACGGAAGTAAAAATAGAGATTTTTTTAATTAATGGATAATTTGAATTTCCAAGTAATGAATTACATAAAAATTAACTAAAAAAAAAAAAAAAAACACCCCACAGAAAATGAAAGAATTGAACGATTTGATCAGAATAAACAACTTAAAAGGTGGGGAAAGTATGCGGGTTAGGATTCCTTTCATTCTTCCCTAAATACACATTTTTATCATTTTACCATTTTTATCAGCTATTTACCACGAAGCTAAAGGAAGTCATGCTTCTTAAGTATCTATAATTTAAGGAATTTTTTGACTCTTCTAATGTTTTTTGACGTAAATATGTAATCCTGTTATCCTTTGAAGCCCGGGTCAAGAGTCAACCGCAGGCATCCTTATCGTATTATTGGCTTGTTTCCTGAACTCTCACTATTTGGTGGAGTCGGACAGCTGGTACTCCCTGCGTCGGTCATAGCACTCCTGGATTCCTCCGTCGTTCCACAGGTTCCTGATGGCAACCACAAGGTTCTGATCCAGCTCCTCCACCTTGTCCACCTCTACCTCCAGGACGGAGTTGGCATTGTTCTGTCGGACAAAGAAAAAGCATGACTATCTTATGAAGATTTTACTCATTTATTTTTATACAGTTTTACTGGTTTCTGACCTACCTGGTTCTGTGGATCAGAGAAGGATATGCCAAGTGGCCCCATGGCTCGGATCATAGTCTGCATCGATGTGTAGATGTTCTGGTAGACCAGCTTTGCATAACTCCTCTTGTCATCGTCTGTGTATCCTCCTCCATGGATGATCCTCATCTGTTTGATAAAGGTGCTCTTTCCACTCTCACCAGTGCCTGTTTAAAGACAGAGTAACCATTTTTGTTTTTATTCGTCCTAGAAGAGATATGATGTGAAATTTGCTCCTATGTTCAATGTTGTGCCTTGAGTTTTAGGGTGTTTTATGATGAGACAGTTACAGGTGTTTTAACTGGTTTTAGTGTGAATTTATATTTCAGATTCATCGTAAAGAATCATCTCAACCTGCAAGTGATTGTATTGTGACTTCAAATTTATAGTTCAGACATTAAAAGGGCTATCCACCGACTGACAAAAAAATCCTTGAATAACTAATTGTTCATTGACTTTGCATGCATAGAAAATGAGTAGAAATTATTTAATGTTGGTCTAATTTAATTTTCAATTTGAAAAAGAGAATGTTAGATGATTAAAACAGCAAAGTTTCCATGATAATTTAAAACATTTACTGTATAAACTGAAAAATGCTGCAGCAGGTTTAACTTTTCTGTTAATTATTGAACTCTTTATAACCACTGATTCTAAGTATTGCTTTCCATCTTTGTAGCATAGAGATAAAATGCCAAACACAAGATTATACACTGCTTAAATATAAAGGTAACCCTCAAATAACATACCCTAGATCTGAATGAATAAAAAGTTCTCACTGAATACTTTGTTCTGTACAAAGTTGAATGTGCTGACAACAAAATCACATTAAAATCATCAATGGAAATCAACTTGATTAACCAAAGGAGACCTGGATTTAGAGTCACAAATAATTTAAGTGGAAAAACATACTGCAGGTTGATCCAACTTTCCTGTAATGTCCTTAAAACAGTTCAATATAAGGCTCAGTATTCTGTGTGGCCTCCACGTGCCTGCATGACCTCCTTACAAAGCCTGAGCACACTCCTGATGAGGTGGCAGATGGTCTCCTGAGGGGTCTCCTCCCACACCTGGACATCTGCCAAGTCCTGGACAGTCAGTGGCGCAACATGACATTGGTTGATGGATTGAGACAGATGTGCTCAATTGGATTCAAATCTGGAGAACAGGTGAGCCAGTCCATATCTTCAATGCCTTCATCTTGCAGGAACTGCTGACACTCTCCACCCACATGAGGTCTAGTGTTGTCCTGCATTAGGAGCAACCCAGGGCCAACCGCATCATTGCATGGGGGGGTCTGAGGATCTCATCTCTGTACCTAATGGCAGTCATGCTATCTCTAGTGAGCACATGGAGGGGATATGCGGCCCTGCAAAGAAATGCAACCCCACATCATTACTGAACCACTGCCAAACCAGTCATGCTAAAGGATGTTACAGGCAGCAGATCGCTCTCCATAGTGTTTACAGACTCTGTCATATCTGTCACGTGTGCTCAGTTTTAACCTGCTTTCCTCTGTGAAGAGCACAGGGCACCAGTGGTAAATTTGCCAATCCTGGTGCTCTCTGGCAAATGCCATGCATCCTCCATGATGTTAGGCTGTGAGCATCTATGGAAAATGGGCCCTCATACCGTCCTCATGGAGTTGGTTTCTAACCTTTTATACAGGCACATGCACATTCGTGACATGCTAGAGGTGATTTTGCAGGGCTCTGGCTCCTCCTGTTTCTCCTTGCACAAAGCAGAGGTAGCAGTTCTGCTGCTGGGTTGTTGCCCTCCTAAGGCCTCTCCACATCTCCTGGTGTACTGGCCTGTATCTTGGTAGCACCTCTGCACACTACCCTGACAGACACAGCAAGCCTTTTTGCCACAGCTTGCAATGATGTGCAATTCTAGGTGAGCTGCACTACCTGAGCCACTTGTATGGGTTGTAGAGTCTGTCTCATGCTACACAGGGGTAAAAGCACCACCAATATTCAAAAGTTACCAAATTATCAGTGTCTTGCTAATTGCCAATCATTTCCACTTGTTGTCCACCTCATTTGCACAACAGTGAAATTGATTGTCATTTAGTCTCGCTTTCTAAGTGGAAAGTTTTTTTTTTTAATGTTAATTCTAAAAACAGAAAGTTACTGAATTGTACTTAGGAAGCAAAAATGAACAACATCAAACAAAAGATATCTACAAAAAGTTAAAACACCTTACGACCTGATAGCTAGAAGTATTCCCTTTGGCCGAATCACATCACTGAGTCTTTTTCTTAACAGCATAATCTTTACTAACATCCATCTGAAGACAATTTGCTATAATGTTCATTTTTTAATGAGGTAAAGATCTGGGCATTGACTGACACCAGGACTTTCGATTTCCTTGTTTTCAACCAGTCCTTGATGAATTTATGGATGTTTTTTGGTTGGTGTCATATTCTGTTTCAACTTTACTATTTTTTAAAGGTCCTCTGCAGTGAAACATGAGACTTCAACCTCCATGATCCATAGCTGACATGAGTTTATTTTTCTTAAATGCAGTGATGGGTTTAAAGTAAACATCTCTTGAGCTTTGCTACCTAAACAAGGGTCAGATTTTTTATCCAGATTTAATCTGACCTTCGTTTTTACAAAAACTGGTTTCCTCCCTTTACATCTCTTGTTAATGTTTAACTTTTACAGCTTCTTTCTAAAAAAAATACAGACATGCAATTAAATAACAGTTTCAAGAGACTGTTGGTTATAAGAAATCCTATTTTAGCACATTGGAGTCTGCTTTCAGGGTAAACCTAACATCCACAGGTAAAAAAATTGGCTTTACTCCATTCTTAGCTGATTTAATTTTTTTTTGAGATCCCTCTAAATCCCTTAACAAACTTAAAAGCTGATGGAAAGTTCTCTGTGCATTTTTATTGTACCACACTGTCCACCTCCACTCTTAAGTCAGGAACACAACAAATTACATTTATGAGGTCTAAAAAAAAAAAGGCAAACATTCTTCAAATTATTGTGTTACCATGTTTTAATAATAAGGACCTTATATTATATGTCTCTGAGGTATTTTGGCAATTCCTATTAGGAATAAATGTGGAAGGTATTCAATCCTCAAAAGTTATTTGCCTATTGTTTCTTTAAAAAAAGAAAATCAAAAGGTATTTTTTTTTATCTTTTTGCATTTTTGTGTGTGTTCGGGATATTACGCTTTACTAACTTGTAAAACAGATCTTAAGTCTTTGTTTGTTTAAATAAGTTAGTCAAAACACAAGCTGTCATAGAGTTTCTTGATGTTTTCATATGAATATATCTATAAAATTTTTTATCTCAAGTGAAATAAATAAATCCTTAAGCTGTGGGGTAAATGAAGAGGTGTAGAAAGTAGAATATTTACCTGTGAGACACAGAGGAAAGAACATGTAAATTTAAGGACAGTAGGCCATTCGACCCACAATTCCCTGCAGCCAGACACACAAAGAATGACTTTACAGTTTCCCTGCAGCCATAATAAAACGCCTGTCCATGTGTTTCTGAACAACTTGTTACCTAGTACCAGAAGTTAAAGTAAATAAATAAAAAAAAGAAGGTAAACAAGTTCTATGAAAACGCTTGGCTGCTGGTTTGACCATGCACAAATCTGCAGGCAAACTAAACAATTTGAATGCAGATTTGACTGCCAAAAGGGCATCTGTTGGTTAATATATGGGGGCAGGAAGTAATGCAGCCATAGCCATAGCCAAGTTGCAGGTGCTTTGAATCCAAAGTAAGAAGGCCTACATGTGATGACTTCATACCGGACCAGCTCAGCTGTGCTCTGCCGTGAAACAGTTTAATGTTGAGGTAGCGGAATGGCACCACTACATTTTCATAACAGGCCCAACTGGTTATTTTAATTAGACACGATCCCTATAAAATCTAACACATATGAAAAGTGGAAAGTTTTTGTTTGAGCAAGTAGAGCCAAAATATTTATCCTTTACTAAAACTGTTTTTTTTTTGTTTGTTTGTTTGTTGTTTTTTGTTAACAACAATAATGATTTAATAATAATAAAAAATCCATTTGATGCCTTGGCTTTTTCGCTTTGTGTGTAGAGTTTTAGCTTTACACATATCTCTCAGTGTCACCTCCAACTTTAGATCACTGCTGAGTGTTCAGCAAATATAAGATGACTTCTTCTCTGCAGATTTACGATTTTTTCAAACTTAGTGATGCCGAATTGAACTGCTTCAAAAATTTTTTAGCATTTATATGAACTGGAAACCTACATGCAGGTAAATTTAAATTTGTGGATCTGCGATCCCAGCCTGAGGTCAGTCTTAAAAACTCAAGCAGTTTCCAAGTTCTGTGCCCTGCTTTGCATGTCATTAGGTAAAGGCCAGACTTTCCATCTCAGCAAACAAACCTTAGCCAAATCTTGTCAATTTGAATAGGCCTTGTTTACAAGTCAAGTTTCTTGGAGTTGATGTGGAAGAGAAGGCAAATTCTGAAGTTTCAGCTATAGAGATGAAACCTGAGTTCAGCAAGCTTTGTTTGAAGGTCTCATTAAATGGTGACTTATTGTTAAAAAAGATTGAAAAATTAAAAATGTTAAAAATAGTTGGACAGCTAAAGGGAGTAACATCCAACAATAAATGTAATAAAATGTAATAAATAAATTGAACTACAAATCATTTAAATATTAAAGGTAATACATCATGAAGGCCTGCTTAAAAGATATTTACTTTGTTTACATCAATACCCTCACATGAATTTAAGGATAGGGCTGAAAAGTAGGGCAATGGGGTGTATTGGGATTGTCTCTAAAGATTACAACGTTGTTTGTTCCTAAAATAGGTTATTTTCTTCAAACCAACCAAGGGGTCTATTTCTGGTTGGTAATGAAAGTGGCATCAATCAAAATATAATGTAAACCAAAAAAATAAGCTTTACTATCCATTTTAATAAAATAAGTTCCATGTCTAGAATGACTTTCCCTCTTCTTATTAATCTATTGGAAGATCTTTCCAGGCATTAAGCCATCAAACCCATTTTGATTGCAGTGCAGCGTTTTGCTTTCATATCTGTTACCTTTGTTGATGGCTCTAAGTCTTTGAGGATGAAAAGCACTCTTGCCTAATCTTTACATGTATGTCGTTTCACATTTACTTAATTTGGAGCTTGATTGAATGTGCCGATGCTTCTTTTATTTTGTATGTGGTTGCTTGAAACTGTTTGCTATTACCAAAACTTCTCATAATGCACAATCATCTGTGGGCAAAACAGACTCAGCAGAACATTTGGGTTTCTGAATGTCCTGAAAGCTGAATGTCATTCAGTCCATGGTTGCTTTCAAAGTTGGACAGATTAGACTAATGGGAGTCTGTACAGATACTGTTTAATTAAACAATGATTTATAAATGAAGGTGTTGCACCTTCAGCTTCATATTGAGATATGATCAAATCAGAGCCTTGAGTGGCTTTTTGGCTTGCTTTATATATTTACTGATAAACTATAGCCACGATTTTTGTTTTATTTATTTATTTTTTTTTGCTCTGTGTCCCCATGAAAAGTCACTAGCCCCAAACTCCCCCCAAATAAAACTGGTCCAGAACCACCAGCCTAAATCATAGACTGTAAATGTAATGGATGCCATGAGCAGCAATGTGCAATCCTGATAGCTTGCTTCAGATCAGGAGATTCTAGAGGAACTCTGCAATCAGAAGAGGATATTCTCGGTTCTGATTCTTAAAACTGGGATCTAATCACTTAAGATCTGCTGCTAGAACACAATCAATTAAAAAATCCTGCAGGAAGAGTATTGGCTCAACTTTCAAAACACCACTGATTCTTCCCCAGATGCTGTAGTATCAATTTTTAACCTGGATCAGTAAGCTACGTATATGTTCCTCAGTTTCCCTGGTTTACATTCAGGCTGCCTGTTCTGCTGTGTGAGTTGTCCAGGAAGTACAGCTAGATCACAAGGAGTGGAGGTTTGGTCATTTAGATCCTCTAAAGAAAGTCTTTAGGAGTGTTTACTCGCAATATTTCTCAAAACAAACATGCCATGTCAACCTGCCATGTGATGTAGTTTCAAGTGGAAGTAAAGGGACTGGACTAAATGTACTGTAAACATAAATGAGAACTAAACCCAGACATCTAAAGGAGCAGGTTACCTGACTGGACGGTTCAGCATTTTCCTCCATCACAGCATCTCATACAATTTCCTGCATTTTAATTGTTTTTCAGGATGCATGGCGGTGACGTTAACTGGCCCTCCATTGGGTGAAGAGCCATCTAACCTGCATCATCTTTCTAAGTGTATCATCAGCTTTATGGTTTGTTGAAGAGTGGGCTTCTGCTTATTTTCAGATCTACATATAACTTAAATGATGGTCATAAGAATTCGTATGTTTTTGTCTTACTACATAATGCAACCTGAAACTTACTGTCAGGAGAGTCTAAAATATTAACAATATTAATCTTTTAAACAGATTTTTACACAGAATATATTTTTCCCCAGCCTCCTGCTGTTTTGTTTATTTTAGACTTCTGGTTTTATGCACATTCAGGTTAAAAACTAGGTATAAATAACAGATAGGAAATACCCTCAGTGAGTCAGATTGTGCTGTAAGGCTAAAATACTAAAGTTTTATTAAATATTTAAGCTGTATTTTAGTAACTAGTGCAGTTTTTTTGGCTTGTGTGTCTGTTTCTTTCTTTGTTACACTGCATTCCCTGATTCACAGGCCTACACACAGTTTCCTTGTAGGTGATGAGAAAAAAAACTCGTCCACATCCACGGATCTGTCACAAGCCCACACCTGTACACACTTCCTCGACAGGCGAGTGTCATCGGTGTTGAATGAGAGCGATATTAACATGCTGGAGATAAGAGCTACTACTCAGTGGCCACCGCATGGCTGCTGTGTTTTGTATAAATAAAACTCGCTTGTCAGGAGGGGTTTTCAGGCAAATGCAGGATGCAAAAGAAGTCGGTACAACAAAATGATTTTTATGCACTCTGAGCTGTGCTGCACTACAAGAACATAAATGTTCCCTGATGTTTAGTATTTACATAAATTCATCAGACAGAATATCTGTTGTGCTGCTGGATTTGCAGCAACATTGGTTTGTCATTGTTACAATTGGCTTTTTAATTCTTGTTCATGGAAGGTTATTAAACACCAACAGAGTGTCTTCAGTCAGAGGCTTGACGAGATGTGGTACGAGACAGACCACTACAGAAGATCCTTCCTGCCTGCAGCTATCAGCACGTATAAATACTGGTTAAAAAAACTTGAATTACTGCAACATTTAATTTCCCTTTAGGGTTGAGAAAGTATTTTTGAACTGAATTGAATTTTGATAAAATGAGTCACAGCTGATGGAAACCTTAAATGAAACAACAAGATAAAAGCAGTGATTAAATGCTGCTGCTAGAACAAAGCCCATCTTTCAATTTGTTAAAGTTTGACTTTAGATTTTGTCTTGCTTTTGTTTTTACTTTCATGTTTTACTGTTTGCTGGTTTGACTGAAGTGTGATAAACAGCACTAACCCTACCCTTTTTTAAAGCTCTTGGATGGATTTATAAAAAAAAAAAAATTAATTTCAAGTATCTTGGTTGATTATTAGTTTAGTTAAAGTGTAAAATATATGATTGAATTTGTCAAAATATGGTTTATTTTTCACACGCTTTGATGCTTTCTAATTGGTTTATTTCCTTATCTCAGTGCTGCCTTGAGCTACCGTCACGTTGTTATTAAGAACTGAAATTAAAGTAGGAATTTCCTAAAGATTAAACTATAATTAAATATAATCTAAATTTAGTTTGTGTTTAAAGATTTTTAACAACATTCTTTTATGGAGGAAAATAATCTTGTTTTAAAAGTCCTTTTTTTAATATTTGCCCCTTTATTAATTTTTGTATAAAGTTTTAAACAAAGTCGGTCACTGAGTCCTGAGTTGTTCTGACTCGTTTACCAAATAAAAAAAACAGATGAACTGCACAAATAATTCCCTACCTGCATTAAATGCCCAGTCACTGCATTTAGATTGTGAAAACACTGTTTGTTGTAAAGTGATAGTTTGAAGTATGGTTATTTGTTCATATAAAAAGTGGCCTTTTTATATTTTTTCTTATTTTTCTTCAAAGCAGTTCTCCATTTTCTCATTCCTCACATAGCTGCTCTGACTGTTTCATGACTTTCTCTTTATAAATCACCAGCTATTTGACCTTTGGGCCCAGCCAAAAGCTAGACTGAATATAATTTCTATCATTTTTTTGTTCCCAACCAAGGGCACCGCTCTGCTTTATGAGTGACCCTTTCCAAACGAACATTGGGTGTTAACTTGTGGGTTATGTTCTGCTTGGTGGTGGGATTTGCATGAGCTTTGCATGAGGTGCGCCCGCAGCAGCTAGTTATGGCTCCCAAACACAGTGCAGAGAGAGGCACCAGTGGGGCTGCAGGGGCCCTCAGTCGCTCCTACACACCAGCGCACTAAAACACGGCCAAACTGATGCAACTACTGTAATTTTTCAGTGAAGCTGTCAAATTGCTGCTGCTTCAGAAAGTGCTCAAGAACAAACACTGTGATAAGATGTGAGAAATTCTGTGTGCAAAAAAAATAAAAAAAAAAAATAAGAAAAGCAGTTTCTCATCAGCAGCTGCACTAAAAAAAGGAGTATTTAGAGCTTGTTGCATTATTTAAATTATTTGAATTTAACTGAGTTGTTATGTTAATTGATTTGTGTTTGAGGAGGTTTCTTTGCTGGAGCATCTTTGCTATTTCAGTGACGTCTAAAGCTACAGTCGGAGCTGTTGGGCTCCTTCACCCTGAGGCTGTTGCTGATAATGAGCGGCTCCTCTCAGCTGTGTTCGCCAGGGTAACGTTCAACAGGACACCCTGTTGGAAATGATGTGAATTATTCATGACAATTTCAGTCATTTCAGCATTTTAAGAGGGAGAAGATGCTCCACTTTAAATTATAAAAAGGAAATTATAGAATTAAAATTATAGAATTATAATTTTATAAATTATAGGAAGGAAATTTGGAAAGTACTGAATAACAGCCATTATTATTATTATTATTATTATTATTATTATTATTATTATTATTATTATTAATTCAGGTTTAAAATCAGCCTTTAGCTTGCAAATACAATGTTTTAAGGTAGTTGTCATAATATTAACTTCTTTATTTTGTTTTCAGTTAAACGCATTGGTTTGGTTTAAACTTATATTAGTTTTCTTGAAGTTAAAAGGTGTCGACTTTGAATCCTGGGATCTTTCTGCTTAGAGTATGGATGTTCTCCCAGTGCATACATGGGTTCTCTCTGGGTTCTTCTCCCAGTGGTCAGGTTAGTCTGTCTAAACTGATTAAAAGTTTGAGGGTTTAATGCATGGTGACCAGGATGGACCCCATCTTCCACCCAGTAACTGCTGGGGATGGAAATAGACCCCCTGCAACTCTCCTTCAAGGATAAGCAGGTGTAGACATGGCTAGATTCATGTTGTCATGGAAAAAAAAAAATCAACATCCAACCAAATTATCATAGCTTTATAAAGTTTATAGGTATTTAAATAGCTTCTGTTCTTATTTGTGTTTCTTTTTAATTTGGGAAAACAAACAAAACCTAAACTGAATAGATTTAACATTGTTGTTTTTAACTCTACAAAAAGATATTCTCAAATGTGTTTAAATCTAAAGGAAGGAAAAGTAGTCTAAGTTTATTTTGTTTATTTTTTGTGGGTTTTTTGTTATTCATTGAACTCTAAAAATGATTTTGTACACACCTTAGGGAAAATGAACATCAAACATTCTAAAGCTGAATTAAAAATGAATATTTTTCTGTACTAATGCTGAATCTGTGAAAATACTGGCTGTTCGTTTCTCTGAACATCTTTCTTAGCTGCCATTGCCTCTCTTGTCAAGTTCACACCAGGAAAAGATAACAGCTTATCCAGTGTCTCCCGACTTCCTTCAGGAGCAAAACTTAAAATTTACTGACAGAAGATTAGAAAAACTTTTTTATTTTTGTTGTTTTGTTTTTCATTAGGTTATTGCCTTTTCTCTGTAGTGATATCTTTCAGATTCATGTGTTAATGCTACTGAAAAAAGATCTACTATTTCAATAATCTATGCTGCTTAAAATCCATGGCCCAGTTATACATAACCGCAGGTATTACAGCAGCAAATCGTGTGAAGGAAGTAGGGAAAAAAAACAGCTGAGGCAAAGAGGAGTTACCCTGACTCCATTCATTATATAGAAACATAACATAAACTCAACTCAGCGACATGTGTGAATCATCATAAAAACTCTGTGTTTGGAAAGAAAATTTAACTAGTTCTAAAATGTTATAATCAAATTAGGATCATTTTTGAAACACTTGAAAATAGATTTTCATTGATTGGTTAAGTAATTGATTGGTTGCCACATTTGACATAACTTTTCATTAAAAGCGCAGCTTGTCGAGGTGTGGCCAGGAAGCAGCGAGCTAATGGTAAATTAGACGCTTTTTATAATTGTGTATTAAATACACTTTAATAAGAAAAATACCAAGTTGTAATAACAAAAAGAACTTGTATTGCCTACAACGAAACAATGGGCTTGTTTCATAAACTTTTTTTTCTCCTCATCAAAGACATATTATAGCTGATGTGGGAGTATTTCAGCTCCAGGCTCACATCTGCATGAAGCTCACCTAACAGCAGCAGCTTCAGCTCCCTGCGGGAATCCTTCTTGTCTCTCCGCAGCTGCTCCTCTATCGCATCGTTGATCCTCTTGGTCTCCCGGTCTTCCGCCGACACACAACACCCAGCCATCCTCCTGCACAATGAGCCAACGGCCCCTATGGTGATGACCTCTCAGCTGTCAAAGTATGAGGAAAAACCCGACGTTTGGGTTTTTTTTTTAAACAGGAAAATAATGAACCAGCTCAGGAGCTTAAAGTTTCAGCCGGGAAGGGATGCAAAGCATCTTCAGGAATGAAGGAGTTTCCTCTTTACAATAAAAGATAAACAGTTTTATTGGAAAGATGACCTGACAAATATTCTTGATCTCCCAGCTGTGAATAGTTCAGTGCAATAATCTGGAAATCCTTTCAATGGAGGAGCTCCTTCTTTTAGGTTCTTGATGACCAAGTGTAGAGGTTAGTCTGAGCCAGATGGATGGTTGGTGAACTTTTTCCTACTTAGTCTGAAGGGCGTGGCACTGGCCGCAAATAGAAAGGGATAAATGGGAGGTGAGCCTCCAGAGGCAGAACACTTCACACCTGTCTCACTAATGCATGCGGAGCTAAGGGCGCTGTAGTGGTTGGCAGATCCGGCATGCTTGGGGCTCAGAGGAGCAAGGTTCAAATATAATTATGTTTATAACATTTTAACATTATTTTTTCATGATAAAATATTAAGGCTAATGAAAGGAAGGAGGAGAACCGAGTGTCTCTCTACACTCTACATGGAAGGGAAGAAGCAAAACTATCATAAAAAAGAAATAAAAATTAGAGTTCACATAATGCTACTTAAGCATTTAATGGAAATTTAAGTGGATAGAAAAAGTATGATAAAAGCACGGGTGTTTCTAGACAGGGGCCAACAAGGGCTGGTGTCCCTGTGGAACTGCTCTTGGCCCCTGTACTGAAGAAATAGTATTAAATGAATAGATAATGATAATTTGGATAATAACGATACCGATATTTCTCTCTATATAATATTAATATATTAATATTTCTCTGGTACATACACCATAACTGAATGGCCCCTTGGACCTGTTGAGTTTTTATCTTTACAGTTTTACTTTAACTATGAAGTTGCAGAACTTTTAGCTTTAGCCGTATGGATTCAGTTTTTCTGTGCAAGATCAGATATCTACAACCTGCAGCTCCATTGAAGCAAGTCGCTCTCTGGCTCATTTAGTTTATTAAAGAATGAACTGTTGGCCTGTTTATTTCTTTCTTTTATCCTGTGCCCGAATGAAAAAACATCAGCTCCACCCTGGCCCCCTGCTAAATGTGGTCTAGAACCGCCACTGGATAAAGAGCACAAGGTGACAAAGCTAACAAAAACCTGGAGAGAAATCAAGGGTATTTGCTTTATGAGTGTAGTGGAGACTAACATAGTCATCTAGTAGGAAATTTTACATCCTTGAGCCAGCACCATGCTTCAATGAAGACACAATGTCCTTTTCATTCTCCCCTCCCTACTTCCTGCTGATGCAAAAAAAAAAAAAATAAAATAAAATAAATTACTTTCCACAACAAAATCCCCAAACCTCTTTATGTCACTTATATGGTTGTGAGCAAACTGGAACCAAGTTTCCTTTAATTGAAATTTCCAGGTGGTGTAGCTGCTGTTAAATTCGGATTAAGAACTAAAGGTATTTAACAATCGGGTTATGAGGCTGGCTTCAAAAAGTATTTAGAGTTGATTTGAGCTGAGTAGAAATATTTAGTATGTGTTTACAAAACCAAGTTTCACTACAAGAATGATTAGTAATCACCACAGGAACCCCAAAATGTCATATCCAAAAGGAACCCTGCAGCAGGGGAGCTGAAAGCAGACAGACAGATGAATCTGACGCTGTAGTTTGAAGTTTAAAGGAACATCTTTTTAATCAACGATCTCCACACATGGACCTGCTCTGAAGCATAGAGGGAAATCTGGACAACAGAGATGTCTGCTTAGAGGAAAAAGAAGATCTACAAAAAGGAGAAAACCTTCTCAGAACGATGTGAAGATCGCTCTCATTGATTGCAGACTCTAATCACATGATACATTTTCACAAGAACAATTCATTGTGTTGCTAAACACTTTATGATAGTGAAATGGACAGAGCCGTAATCTCTGCTCAGATCCAGCACATGGAAACATTTTCTTTACAAGGAATCAGAAGCAGTAAGTTGAAAACAAGAGGGTTCCGAAACACAGATGTGGACTTCACTTTAAAGTCAAAGTTAAAAAAACATTTGTTTAGAACGGCCTTTGACTCTGAAACTGTTAACTGAGGTATTATTAGTTTAAGGTTGTGGTCCAACTGTTTTTATTTGCTGCACTATCTGCTTCCTTTACTGTGTTTTTATCTTTACTTGCCTTTATTTTCCTTTGATTTCATTGCTTAATTCATATTAAGCTATTTGAATTGTCTTTGTACTGAATTGTGCTATATAAAGTTGTCTTACACACATTTAAAGTGTGTAAAGTCTGTAGCTTTGAGGGGAATCATTCATTATGATGGCACAATTTCACAATGTAACTTTTCTTTTATTCAGCTTTTCATTCACCTGTGAAATTAGTCCAACTTGAATCTGATCTGATAGATGAAGGAATCTAAAAATGAATAGTATGTCTTAAAATAGCTAAATGAACAGATATATTTCAAGGACTGATAGAAACATGTTAAATCAGGATCTGAATGCTATGACACTAGAACGTACACTGCCTGGCCAAAATAAAAGTCGCCACCTGGATTTAACTAAGCAAATAGGTACAAGCCTCCTATTGGATCAGTACTGCATAGGCGATTATCTTGCAGCTGGCAACAAGTTATTTAACCCAAGCTGATGCAATGAGTAACTCCTCATTCCTTAAACAACCATGGCAAAAGAAACATCATGTGGTCGTGGAAAAGACTTTAGTCTGTTTAAGAAGGGTCAAATCATTGGCATGCATCAAGCAGAGAAAACATCTAA
>JAUZNJ010028290.1:0-16194 GCA_034780135.1 Jordanella pulchra
CCTGCAAATAAAAAAAAAGAAATGAAACACAGCTTAAAGCACAAACATTGAATGAGCTGCTTGTAAAGTGCAGTGTTATCATGATGGGTTTCTTTTTGAGTTGTCGAACCCACATGCAGAACACAAACACAGGAGTACTCTTTAGATCTTAACCGTTTATTGAAAGTAGAGGAATAGAGTGGTGAGAACACAAGCCAGGTCCGGGGGAAAAGAGTTTGGTCAGCAGCTGCAGTCACTAGGAGGAGAGTAGGAGAGGAGTTCACGGTCAATGGGAAAACTCAGCACTTAAAGTAGTTTGGTTCGGTTCTTACTTTTTAGTGGGTGTTGGTCGGTTTTGGGAGAGGGTTACCAAGATTCGGGGTTTTGTTTCTAGTATGAGTCCAGAGGCAACGGAGGTGTGCGGTGGGAAACGGACAGGTCGGCTCAGGTGGATGGTTGAGTCCAGAAGCGGTGCTGCTGTCAGTAGTAGGGCTTAGTGGATCCAATGAACAACGAGGAAGTAGTCAGAGAGTTTGGACATCCAGTGGGTAAACACCACGGCGTCACGAGGAAGGAGTCTGAGAGGAGAAGCCAAGAGCAGACGGCGTCCAGACTTCCCTACAGGACCTGAAGGCAACGAGGAGGAAAACACAAGAGATTAGTTTCCAACAGGAACTTGTTTGGCCAGAGAGCACTGAGACAAGCTTGAAGCTCAGGAGGCTAGAGATACCATCTAATCTCAAACACTCGGCTCCGACTACTGATTACAGCAGGAAGATATAGTCTGGAGGTGATGAGCGCTGATGGGAAACACCTGCGTTACCAGGAGCCACACAGCACACCCATTACCACTGTCACCATCTGGTGGGAGAAACAGAGAGTAGCACAAAGGAAAAAACAAACAAAAACAGACTAACAGGCCCGGATCATGACAAGTGTGCTTTTCATTACAGACTAAGAGTTCAGTATTATCAATTCTCTCCAAAAATGTCCAGCCCCAAAGTTAGAATCAAATCCTTTGGTTTTGCTGTTCTCCTGTCCATCTTTTATTTATTTTTCCTTAATTCAAACATTTTTCATAGCAGATTTATTTATTTTACTGACAGGTATGTGGAACTTTCTTCTTCTAATGTAACATCAAAGCTCTTTAATAGGTTGGAACTAAAAGACATTCTGCTAGCAACCTTGAAACCGTTTCAAACTTGTTTTTCCTTTAACCATATTATCAGTTTATGTGTTTGCTCCATTTTTATGTTCCTTGGTTTACTTTATTTCCTGTTTCGCTGTGCTGAACTTGATTTTTCTTGACTTTTATGACTTTGGCTGGTTTCACTGCTGCCCTTGACAAATGTGGTCTTTGATGATTGCTGCTCACCAGTTGTTCATTTGTAATTACATCCTCTGGGAGATTCTAATCTTTTTGGATCAATTCTTGGCTCTCATTCTGCTTGGTTTTATTTCACTTTGTTGCTCTTAAACAATGTTTTAATTGCAAATATTTTTCATTATAAAACATCGACTAATCACCGGTCATTGCATACTGCCATATCTTATTTATTCTGCAGAATTTTCTGTTTAGCAAAAAAGTGCTTAAAGATTTGCAAAGAGCTTAAAGGAGTTATAGTTTAAATCAGTTTAGAAATAAAGCTTATTATTTAGAGCTATGAGGTGCAGGTGAATTAATCCTCATTTAAACACTGAACCGAAACCAATTACAGGAATAAAAGACGAGCTACGATTCAACGGAAAATGCTGAAAAAAAAAAACAGAAATTCCAAACGGCTTGGTTTAACCTGAAGACACACAAACCAAGTGTATTCAGGGAAATGGCCATTTTTAAAGCAATCTCTTGCTTTAAATCTTAACTTTAGCTTTAAAAATAGAGTTAAATGTCAAGAAAATTGCATAATTTTTTTTTACGGAAAATGATCTTTAAGCCTTTTTAATTTACCCTTTATGACAAAAACACTGTTTGATGAGCAGGCTTACATTTCAGTTGTGGATTGTCAGAGATGACTGACATCCTGCTCAAAAAAGCTAAAGAAAACTTGAAAAGCACTCGGAGAGCGCAGACCTCAGCAAAGCAGCTCGTTAGTTTGTATATATATATATATATATATATATATATATATATATGCCTATATAAACAAACAAATTGTATATATTCTATATTATATAAAAAAGTCTATTTTGAAATATATATATCATCTTATGTATGGAAATCTTAAATATCTATGTATGACTTAAACACTTTTAGTCCTACCTGAGCCAATCCTTTGCACAGCAACATTGTGCCAGAAATACAGCTGTGACCATTTTGATTTATGTATTTACCAACTTGGCACATATGCAGACTGACATTTTTCTTTCCATTTTCTTTTGTGCTTTAAAAAACTTGCAAAAGTCTTTTGTTAATCTTGAATCTCAAAGCACATAGATTCTATGTGGATTTTAAAACCAGGATTGCTCTGTATTTAATACCATACATTCCTAGCAGCTTTTCTGTGTCTGATTAACAACAAAACAAAGCTCAATTATTTTCATACAATCCTTTGTGCAGTGTCGGGGTGGCTTGTTCAAAATGGTGTTAGTTTTCTGCAACAGGTAGTTTTTTTACTTTCAGGCCAAGATGCAAAATATTGTATCTATCTGCATCTCATTGAGGTAATAGAGGAATTGTATTCATTTGACTACTTGTTTGAAAGGAGACTGAAAGTAGTTTTCTTTGGTGCCATAAATAGTCTCTCTGAGTTATAATACTGATAAGTGAATAAAAGATCCAGCCCAGTACATCCTTAGTTTATTTTAATCTACACCGCTGATTATTTTAATCACATGCTGTAAAGCATTTATCGCTGTTATGCAACTATAACTGGGGGATTTTGGGGATTTCTTTTCCTCTGTTAGCTTGTGGTTACACAATTACTTTCATAGATACTTTGTTTTCACCACCTATTTAATTATTACTTCTCATTTCCTTCTTGCTCTGTGTTATCTTCTTCTTTCATGCTGTTTCAGTGTCTTAAGAATAATGAGATCTATCTCTGCTCTTTGGAGACGGGACGTTTTATTATATAACACTCAGTGCCGGGCCTGACTTATAGCAAAAAAAAAGCCTGCAACTAATTCAGAATTGTTGCACGCTCTAAGCAAGAGATGATTGACTGCTTAATTGATACTCTCTGCTGCACATATGTGGGCTTCTATCCCAACAGCCCACAATTATTGATGAATTACCATATCATCAATATTTAAACAATCTTGCACTGGGTAACAAAAAAGGAAAAAGACAGATTATAATGGGCTGCAATTTGTGAAATATTCAGAGAAGAGATTTTTCAGACCTGTTCCATGTGTGAAGAGAGAGTAAACGGTGCAGAGTAGTAGCGTCTTTTTCTTGCAATTATCAGGAGGGCCGCCATCCCTACTGCCTCTGGATCGACAAGGTAGTCACACATTCAGAAGGACAATCGACAACTTTTGAAACTTTAATCACTGCCATGAATAAGTCAATATAAGTGTATAAATGAAGCAGGCCCATGCACCTAAATGATGGCAGGAGAGGCCTCATGGCCCGCTGCTACACTCGCTTACTGAATAAATCATTTTGTGTGAAGGCCTGGAGTGTCCTGCAGAGCGAGTGCTCCCTGACTCCAAAGCTTCTCCCTCCTGAATCTCGTCTACGTTGATCTCAAGGCTGTGACTCAAACCGTTGGGCTAAGTCTATAGGATCACCTAACCAAAGTAGACTCATTCAGAATATTTATTACAC
Organism: Jordanella pulchra; assembly: GCA_034780135.1. Taxonomy (NCBI): domain Eukaryota; kingdom Metazoa; phylum Chordata; class Actinopteri; order Cyprinodontiformes; family Cyprinodontidae; genus Jordanella; species Jordanella pulchra. The sequence continues at coordinate 3,752 of JAUZNJ010028290.1, forward strand.
AGAACTCTTACTAATGTCTTGTGGGAGCCAATTTGGAGGAAGCTTTACAAGTCAATGTCAACAATTAGACTTTATAACTGACTCTGCAATCATATTGTTATGCGTTTAGATTCAAAACTTAACACCAAAGCCCACCAGAGAGAGAGCTTATAGCTTTCTATGTCCCCCAGGTGCTTTAATTGATGCTCCTTGTGTCCTTAGTATAATTATAGCCAACACCTCAGCTTAATATGGAACCACTGGTGGCTGACGGCTTTAACACTGGCTGCTGGTGAAATTATGCAGTGTGAGAGACTTGATTACTAGCTTCCACCACAAAGACTAGTCACACAGATTAGAAGTTATACGATGTGGTAGGCAAACATTTTTTTTTTACACTGAAGTGGTTGTGCAGAGAAAAGCCTAAAACTTAGAAAGACACATAGGACGATGATTATTCCTGAAAGGGCTGACCGCAGTAATAATAAACATGGAATTAGCAAACTATAATTGTATTTTTTGGGATGGACGATATTACCTGCATGTTATCAACATCTGGCAATTTTAGCTTTAAAACCAAATGCTGACCAGGACAAAAGGCACTATTTTAATGACAAATGAGTGAGGATTATGTCCGCAGTGCAAGCAGGACATGTGTCTCCACTTGATGCATGAGTCTGCCACAGAAGATGTTGAAGAGAAAATAATTTTTTAATTTTAGAAACAGATATCTGAACTACTGTTTTTGTGATGACTTTCTGTGAGAAGGACACTTTAAACTTCAACAATGGCTATCCCAACTTTTACAATTAATTAATAGCGAAAAATTAAAAGGCAGTCACTAGAGGTGAAACAAAATCTCACCAGGAATCTCTTTTCCAAGCCATTAACAAAACAATAAATAAATGAAATAAATATACAGGTGAGACCACCAGGGGGCAAAAGACATCACTCAGAAACTGATGAGGTATGTTGCTCTGGTTTAGACAACCAGCTTTTTTCATTGTGTGGGGATATTGGATACCAGAGGTATTCAGTATACGTAAAGTCTTGCTGCATGGTCCCTAGTCTGAAACATTTTTCCAATGTAGCCTTGGCTAAGTTGTATGAGGTTATTTCTGACACCATCAAACAAGATGTTTATTACCAATAGCACTTGGGTGAGTATTACCACAGGCATTAAAATATCAAATGTTACCCTTTTTTAGCATACTAACCCTAACAGCACAATAGATAGACAAAAACTTTAGAGTTACAAAGAACAGGAGGCAGAAAAACTACATTGTTTCTGCATTTAGATCTAAGAAAAAAATCTACATTGGTTGTTGAGTTGTAAAATATTGGCAAGTCATATATCAGCCAAAAATCCCATATTGTGCATCCATCCCTATATGTTTTAATATCAAGCAGAATAATAGAGATAGTAGATTTTTATTGGAAATGTGGAAGTTATAAACTTTTATGACTGTAGCAATATAATAAGTGTAAAAGCAACTTCCTCATAACACCAATATTAAAACAGACTTAACCCAGTTGTTATAGAACTTTCTCGCCCCACAGTTGCTTCGCTGGTTAAGTATATAACTCAATCAATCACAATACTCCACATTTCTGGCTAATAGGACTGTAAACCAACTCCTTTATTTACTTTCTCTAGAAGTTCAGGTAAACAACTTGTTTTGTAAGGTCAGAGGCTACAAATACTGGCAGAGAAATAAACATCAATGTTCTACATTGATGTTTATTTTTCAGCCAGTATTTCTGAAGGTCAACAAGGCTCTCATGTTGTGCACTGTATGACATCATGTGACCCAAATTTACATCACTATACTACTTCTTAGCCTCATAGACTAATGTTGTTACCATCAGCATTTATTTGAAGAACAGTCACACTGACCAACTGGGATTGAAGAGATTAAAAAAATGTGTCATATCTGTGAAGGAAGGTCTGATGCCCAGAGACTCTACTTCCTATCGCCCACAGATTCCACCTCCCACCTTTTGAACCAATCAATTTAAATTCGTCACAGCTTGTCTTTTGTATAAAACATGCATGTACTGCAGAATCATTGCATTTTCTTTGAGTTCTGGGCTTTAGCGTGTGTGTTTATCTGAACAAATAGGGTTGTGATTGTGCTTCTTAATTCTGTGCAGCTGATTTTGGCTAGTTTACCCTCTATAGTTTGTATTTCTCTATAGTTGCCTCTTTTACTAAAAAAATGTAACTTTACCCATAGATGTAACATCCACCTGGTAATCAAGGTAAATTGGAGGCCAAACAAGAACTAAGTTAAATCAAATTCAGTGAGCATGCTAGAAACTATCTAGTTTTAAACATTCAGTAGATTGATTGATACATGTTCAAACAGACTCAGAGAAGGATAGGTAAATTACTGTGCTTACGCCTCTGTGATGAAATCATGGTTTCATGGGTTAAAGAACAAAGACAATCTCAGCTTATGGTGGTGCACTTAGCCATGTTGCATCCATCTACAGCGCTGTTGTGTCTCTTGAGTTCAGTTCCTTTCTAATTCATCCTCAGGACCCAGTGGAGCACGACAATCACTCCTCTCCACACTCTTCCACAGATCTGAAGCTGTGATCATACAGCAAATCAAATGAGTCTGGGACTGAAAAAAGTGGCGGTAGGTTGGAGCTTGAATGAGAGGAGAGGGCGAGTGGAGATGGGGACGGTTAGGCAGATGTGCACAAAGATTTATCATGAAAACTGTGTGTATGATTGGTTCCAGAAAGAAAATGTGGTTGGTGTGCCCAGTCATTTAGAATTCATGTAAAGCCTGTTGGTCCACGAAAAGGCACTCATGCAGAGAAATGAGTTGAGTGTTTGTACAAAGATCCAGAGTGAACAATAGAGGACGTACATTGGATATGTCCCATAGCACCAAGACAGCAATTCTTTGCAGCTATGCAATGCAATCAGTATGCTGGCATACACATTTCAGCTTCTGTGATGGAAGAATAGTCTGGCAGTGAAGCTGGTCATTACAATATCAAAAAACTGTATCATCATTACCTTCCTTGCCCTATGCAAAGTGATGATCCATCATTGAGTATCCTTGGTAGCTGGCTCCTGCTAAGAGTTTTTTGCTGTTTTTCAAACTTTATTTAATCCATATAATGTCCGTATCAAATATATAAGTACTTGTGGATGGATAGAGTCTGTAAAATGTTTGAAGAATTGACTAATGGGGCTTAAAGAAAACTTTGTCCAACCCTTATATTTGTTCTCTATCATATAAAGTTTCTGACATCCCAGAAAAAGAAGAGAAAAATCTTAAGAGTCTCCTGATCAGCTTAAATTGCAAAAAACTTAACATGAGATTTGTAACAAGAGGGTATAGCTACTGGCTGTGAATGGTTTTCCAATGTTTAGTCTGGGCAACACTTATCAAAAGCTGTTGGCTATGAGACTGAAGAGTAAATATTTGTGGAGGACCCTGGAATGTATCAGAGGTATCATTTGAGTAAAATTAAAGCTCTAAATTATCCAAAACAGTGTAGTCACCAAAAAATGTTTTTTATATTGTATTTAGCATATTTCTTTTTTGAAAGTAAATTCTTATTTTCACTGTGTGAGATGTGCTCTTGTGCTGCTTCTAAAGCCTTAAGATGTGCATTATTTTCCTCTGGTTTGACAAGTTAGTAAGAAGTGTGGGAGGGGGGTGGGGCAGCGCCACCTTGGCAGAAACCTGTTGATTGAGGTATGGAGCTAAATCAGTGACAGCTTGGATTGACATCGGATGTGAGATTTGGTATTGAAAAATTAAACACTGAAAAACCGAACGCTGAAATTTCAAACATTGAAAATTTAAAGATTGAAATGTTAATTATTGAAAATTCTAACAGTGACATTTAACACTAAAAACTTAAGATGACATGGTCAATTTTGGCTCCAGCACTTTTTCAATGAGAGGTGTTTTCAGTGTTACTGCAAAGTTCCTGCAGCTACGATGCAGCTACAAACTGGCAGAGGGTTTGCTTAGGGGGGGCTAAACTGAGAGCTCCTTTAGGGCACTTCACAGATTTAGCTGCATAGCTAATGTAAGCTTCTATTCTCATATTAAAATATAAACAAATTACAAATACAAATTAATACCCTTACTTGTGGTTGAGAAGCAACATTTCAACCGGAGTCCTCCATTAGTTTAACTCAGGAAAATGACAAAGCGTACCGGAAAAACGGAAGCAATTTGTAGTGCTTTGAATTGATAACGATTAAATGTTTTCAAAGGCAAGGTTATTGTCTAATCAAAATATATTAGCTTATTATTTTTTTCCTTAACTTTGGTTTAATAGATTACAACTAACTTAAGGTATTTTATTTCATCTTCTTCCATATGTTCACCTCTAAAAAAGTTAACTGAACCAAGTTAAAATTTGTGATTTCATTGCAGTTTCAGTACTGCAAACATCAAGGTTTTTTGAAATGTGCTTCAGCTTTTTTTGAAAAAAACCAAAAAAAAAAACAAAAAGAAAAAAATTTTTTATTTAAAGCTGAAACATAACCTTTAATCTAAAGTCTAATGTGATTTTCTTTATTGGTTATTAAAAAACACTGTTTCCATTTAAGTTTTCAAAGCAATGAGGCAGAGGAATGTAGGAAAACTGCTACACTAATGAGTTCTTTTAAATCAAGGCTGAAAACCATTTTTTCAAAGCTTTCTTTGAATGTTGTATTTGAACTATTAACTGAAACATAATTGATTCCTTTCTGTAGTCTAAGTTTTGTTTTACTTTCCTTTCTTACACAACTCCAATGTATCTATGTTGTTATTATGTAAAGCAGTCTAAATTGTGTTGTTGCTAAAATGTGCTATAGAAATAGAAAACTTAAATTCAGTGAAAAGTTCTACTCACATCAATGAATATGAGTATTCGACTTCAACAAACTGCTAGTACTTGGACCAACTTTACCAGTTTGCTCACCCTTTAAATGCACTTTAAAAGCTGGTTCCACAGCAATTTATTTCCTTCAAATAACAAAATGTAATCTTAAATGACATAGTTCCAAAAAATTCAAATAACATTTACAATTAAATATGCTACAAATCATTTCCACAGAAGAGTTTAAATCACACAGGTGAAATTCAACCAGCTACCAATATATATGCCCTCACCCTTTCAGTGTTTTTTCAAGTGAGTTTTTCAAATTCAATAAAAATTTTTTCTGTTAAAATTACTGAAAGTCTTGCATAACATGCATAGTAGCTACTTCCAAGGGAATCAACATCCTTATTTATTTCCTGCAGTGTATCATTTGTACAGGACCTTGCAACTTTACTGCATATCAAAATTAGGTCTTGTCTTCAGGATCAGATGGTGTTATCATCCATCTATTATGGAAATGGATTTCAAAAACAACTTAAATTGATAGTAAAATTTTGCATATCAGCTTAGAATTTTAATAGCAAGGGAATAAGCAAAGATTTAAGAAAAAAAGATCTAAATCATATTCTGCCAACAATGGTAGGATCTCTAACCATGCCAGGGTCCCACCTATCCTTGTACCGTGGCGTCATATATAGCACACACACATGCTAAACTATGTATGGTAAGGCATTGATGCTAGAATAACAGTACTTGTTCTCATGCCATAGATGTTTTGTTTATGTCTAGACATGTTTAGTGAAGAAGCTCTCCAAATAACTTATAACATCATAATAACGTTATTTGGAGAGCTTAATCACAGCAAACTATGGTCTTCAGGTAAACATTTCAATCAGTTGGACCATTTTGGAGAGGCTAAGCTGAGAGTGGAAACTATTCACATAGACCTGACCAGGCTTGTAAACATGAGACCGACGAACAACACAGAGAGTGTAAAGTCACACCAATGTCACACCATATGATATGATATGATCAATATGGTTCATTTAAGGTGGCAGCTCAACCTATAGTCTGATATTTTTAATAGGTTGTAGCTTTGTGAGCAATCGGGGGCGCTAAGAGAACTGAACTACAGATCCCAATGGTCAATTTATCCAGCAATATGGAAAAAATAAACAGAACACCACTAATAATTTTAGGCTACTATAAAATGTATTTCACTGATAGCTAAAGATATTACTGGTCACCATGTTCAACAAAATGTACAGCACTACCTCACATTTAAAACCATACAGTGGAGAAATGTTTACACATTGGGAAATGTAGAAAACAGTAAGAACAGCACTAGCAAAGAGTTAAGTAAAACAAACACATGGCAAAAGTTACGTTAACCGTGAATGAATCTGGGGCTCATAAATGCTGTCCAAATGTGTGATAGAGTAAGACAACAGTTTGACTTTCCTCTCTCGCTCTTTAATTTGTACATGTTACAATGGACGATGTTAACAAAGTGTCGCTGGCTGCGTGGCTGATCCATAACTCAATTTAGCACTGCATGACTTCATTCTAAATAAAAATAAGCCAATTAGTCTGCTGTTGCCTGAACAACATATGGGAATTCTGCTTTATGGTAAATGCTCATGCCAGATGACAAGGGTGTGTAGCAAAAGCAAAGGGCCCTTGCTAAACTATTTCATGACTGTTAATTTGTTAAAACAAAACTGTTAAAAACAAAAGGTATCTTTACCAATCTTTATAAATGCAGGAAATGTTTTGTGAAAGACACTGCATAGACTGCTTTGTGTGGGTGCACTAAGCTGTCATTGTGTGTCTCTGTTCTTTGGCTTTTTTTGCTTGACTTGCTATATACACGTTATTTGTTTGCTTGAAAGGGCGAGAGCTTCAAAGTAAATAGGATCCCTGTGACTTAAGGCTCCTGCGTCTGTCTCAGGTGTTTTACTCCATGTCTGTCAGCAATGAGACCTGTCGTTGGTTGTTGCCAGTGCCATCAGCATGAGTGGCAATGTCCCCACAAGGGCAATGCAAGACTTCAGTACAGCCAAGAAAAGCTAAGAGAAATAAATATATAACCCCCCCGTAACTACAGATGCCGTTCCTGCCAAGTCGTTTGTAATTTCATCGTTGACCAGTTGACTTCTGCAGTTCAAAGCTAATACTGGGCTGGACTCTAATTGGGTCAGACTGTGATCCAGCAAAACAAGAGAAAATGATCTAAACAACACCTTGCTTGTTCAAGTTAAAATTATTAAGAATTTATTGCACAAAACCAGCTATGACCTAATTGGAAAGAAATACAAAATAAAAAGTGAAAGCTTTGTGGAGCTCTTTTTTAACAACATTTCTACATCTACCAAAACATATCAAAATGTATAAACTCTGTTTGAGAGAAGATTTTCCGGCACACATAATTAGCTGCCAGGCCTAACATAATTCTGCTTTTTGCAGTTAACCAAAAAGCTGTTTTTATTTATTTAATTATTTTATCAAACTGTCATAGCTTATTATTACAAGTGGTCATTTTAGTTGTAGAATAAAAATCCTATTTGTGCTATCACTACCAGGAACACTTTTAGAGCCTCTTTTAAAGGTTTCATTTCCCATTAAACTCTTTGCCCTGTTATCAACATCCACCTGACTGCAATGTGTAGGCAATAATACAGTATATGTGGTTTTAATTCTCCATTGATAAATCAAGATTAGACATTATCAAAGGAAAGCATATCTTTTTATCAGTTCATACAAGGCGTATTCTCTTTGAGAATCAACTGAATTTAGGTATGTTATTTGACTTGGTTATTCTTTCACTTTAAACAGATTTGATCTAATTTATTCCAGTTCAGGCTGTATATTTATGGTTGTTCTCCTGCTATCAGTTGAGTCTCCACATCAGTTTCAAGTCATTTGGATCATTATACAGTAAACATAATTTAATTCAATTCAAAAATACTTTATTTATCCCAAAGGGAGAATAAATACACATAAAAATGATAAACTCTGTGATTAGCTCCTCAATCTTCTGATAAGCTCTAGACCTCTCTCTAGGCATCCCCGTGAAATGATATTTTACCAAGTCAAAGGTGTGCTAAGGATCATGTACACTGTTTTACACCAAAGGCAAAAACCGTAATTTTTCTTTGCACTGATCGGTTGCTGTTAGTTGTTTTACATTTCACCTCTGTTGCAAACACTATGCTAAGACAAAGCAAGACATTTTCCCAGGTCTCTTCATCGCTTCTACTGATTGATGCTTACAAATGTCTTTTGTTTGTTTAACTCACAATAGCAAGCCTGGATTTCACAATGAAACATGGTGCTATGTGGGAAGCTAAACATTGGTGTCCGTCGGTCCAGCAGATCCTCCAGAGATGCTCCCAGTTTGGTGGGTAGCATGAACTGCTCTAGGAGAATTGGCTGTATGATGGTCGCCTTCAGCTGTAGTTCATCTATACAGGACCCAGTATTAGAACCTGTGGTCCCATGCTGGACTGTTTAAATGAAAAAAAGCTTTGTTTTCACTGTGCACCTTCACCCTACATCAAAACCACATCATATCCTTCATTGGTTAACCAAGCATGAACCTACAGAAATAATCCTCTTACTTGATGACAGCACAATTTCTCTTTGCTCTTGGCATGCATCCAGAGTGCCTATGTCTTTCACTCTATTTGCATGCACACATTTTTTTTCCACTATGTTGCCTTTGTTAATTGCCTAAATGCTAGCATTTGCATCGCCTGAAATTTTCCTTTTGCAAAAGCAAATCCTTCTGTATCGTTTTTGAAGAGCTGTTCCTGACATTCAAACGTGCATGCACATGTTTTAAGACATGCCAACCTTCTGAAGATCAGGCCCCCGGCTGGTCTTGAGCCCCGTTTTGGAACCCCCTTCTCTAAATGTGTGTTTTTCTGTATCTAAATCTAAAAGCACATGGTGCCGTCATGATTCTTGCATCTAATGAACTTGTTTCTAATAATGAAGTATCATGGCATTTGGCGTCTGTTAGCAGACTCTTTCAAGCAGCATTTTTTTCATACGCTGTAATGCCCCTGGGAGCGTATTCACTGGTGAATTGTGATCTCACACATCTGCCTCCTGATGCTTTGAAAGTGCAACAAAAACTTCAAACCATCTGATGTGAGCTTTATTTTATCCCAAGTTAGTTCAACACTTTCACTGTAGCGTTCACAAAGATTGATAAATCAAACTGCATATTGAGTCGTTTTTTTTTTTTTAAGTCGTTCTTAATAACAAAAATAACCTCTGACATTTGGTTGAAACTGGTCTTTTTCTGAAGTATTGCCAATAGCAGATAAATTTAGCACTGCTTTCATGGTGCAAATTCAAATGTAACCTAATAACCTTGTCTGTATTGAACTGATATAAAGACATGGTGAACATTGAGTTACGAGAATTAAAAGCCTAAAGTCAGGGCATACTTAAGAAGACAGAAAAGTCAAATGTATCTCAGCTTTCTTTTGAAAACTATGTAATCTAACAGACATAAGTGTTGTTGAAAAATGAGAAGCAGTGACTACACTGGAGTCATCCTGGGGCTACATTTCCAGAAATGCTAAAAAAGTCAGTTTCTACTTTAAACGCTCATCTTGTATGTATGTCCAGCTGAATTTAACAGAAAAAAAGAACAGAAAAATATAGCTGCAAACATGTAAATATGTATATCTCTTCCAATTTCTTGATACTCTTCCTTGCACAAGCCACATGTTCTTGTAATATTTTATAGAAATGTGAATCAGTAGTTCTTTTTCTTCTTACATTTTGACCTTGATGATTTTTTTCTTTATTCATTTTCAGTTTTTTCTTGTATCCAATGACACAGTATTGTGTACCATTAATACCTTGGTCTGCACCAGAGAGATGCATGTCCATTTACTTTTGAACTCTTTCATGTTTTTTTTCAATGAAATATCTCAGTTGTCTCCGTAAAAGACTGCCAGCAATGAAGAGGCTAAGAAAAATAATAAAACTCTGCCAAGTTTTCTGTTATATGTGGACACGACTATAATAAAGTTTAGAAGCCTTTTTTCTGCCAGAGCGAATCATAGGTCAGAGTGAAGTGGCTTAACAAACCATAAATCAATCCTTTGAAAATGGATAGGCACTGGACTGAAAAAAAGATTAAAAAAAAAACCCCGAGCAATAATGTATTTCTAAGGCACTTAAAAACACTGTAATAAAGTCAATTTGGTTGTCGTCTATGAAACATTATAGACGACAGTCAGACTATGATTCAGCATTGTTAGCTTTATTTATAACCCCCCACCCCCCGAGCACCTTGAACTTACACCTCACAATACTTTGCAAATAAGATTAGAGCAATTTAATTAGTCAGAAAGCTAGAGCAATAAAACCATTAAATTACTCACTGGTGCAGTACAACAGTGGTAAGGAATAGCACTAATTAACCTGTGTCTCTTACTGCCACAGCCCAGCTCGTCATAATAAAGAAGACTTGATGCAGCAATGACCCTAATGTCAAGAACCTTGTCCAAAGCAGTTAATTTCCCATCTGCTTTATAACATGACTACTTACATGCAACATAGCTATTTTCTCAATATATCAATATTAAATGGAGGCATATACTTACATATTTATTAGGCAAAGGTAAACAACAGGCTGCTTGCCAGATATAGAGATAGGCCCTTTGACATACTAGATAACCTAACATTATGGTTTCTATTTTTTTTTTACCTCTACTTTCAAAGAAGGGCAAACTTTAAAGAAGTGTGTAAACCTTTGAAATATAAATTCATGCCTTATTTCCATTAGGATGTTTGCCCATAAAGTCTTATCTGTATCCTCCCACACCTGTTAGTGGTGCACAAACATACATACATACTGTACATGTACATTAGTTGTGATGCTTTGAGCAAAACATCAAAAGGTAAAAAAGGGTCAGTTTTTAACATGGCCAGGTTGCAGGGGGTTACAGTTCCAGCAGATCCTGAAACAAAGTGTCTATAGTCAGAAGCTTCTTCCGATCAACTGTAGGACTGACCCAAGACGAGGGTCATTTTCTCTTTCTTTAAATCAGGGGTGCTCAAGTCCAGTCATCAAGAGCCTCTATCCTGCAACTTTTTGATGCACCCCATTTTTAACACACCTGAATCAAATGAGTGGCTTGTTACCATACCTCTGCTGAACTAAATGAGGGGACTGAGCCTTTAGATTCAGGTTTGTTTGAGAAGAGATGCAACTAAAAGTTACAGGATGGTAGCTCTTTAGGACTGGACTTGAGCGATGGGTTTACAACTAACTTTTAAGCCATACCCAATTACTCACCACCTTGACCAGCATTTTCAGCAGTTGAACAAAAAAAGGTCAAATGCTGTACAAATTGCAATAAAATAAAGTGCAGTCACCTTTAAATCACAAAGATGCTACTATCAAAAAAATACAAGTCAACACATGAAATAAATGTTTGTGAGTCTTTAGATATTAAATGGGGGTGGGGTGGTGGGGGAACAATTCAAGCAAAAAAATCGAGGTCAGGCAAATCCTCAATTATTACACAGACACCCAGGCACAAATGCATTCATATACATATATACCCTGGGTCGCCTTGCAAACTACTGCGGAAACCTTTGCTCAGTAAAGTTTCCATGTTGTAAAAGAATCACCTGTGTTGACCCTTCTCAGAGAAAATATAACACTGATCTGCTAATATAACATACGTTTGAAACAATTTTTTAGGCTTTACTCACAGTTCATTATGTGGCAGTATGTGATTGGGCTGGCTGTAAGGTGGTTTTTGGTTGGTTATACTCTTTAAAACAATAGTAAAGGAAAATAAATCAGTGATAAATTTGAGCAGAAAGTGTCAGACACCTCTTAGCCTGAGTGTTTGCCTGCTATGGTGATCGTTCCAGCAAAGATCTCTGAGAGACTTTGGTTTGACTTTCCTCATTGCCTCCTTACTCTTTCGATGCTGTGGTTTTTAATGGACTTAATATCCATTTTTTATCCATAACAAAGAAAAAGGCAGACTCCTAGGAGTTACTATATATCTTCTGTGTTATTTTTGATGTTCTTTTTCTTTTCATGCAATCCTGTTTCCATCTCTTTCTCTCTCCTCTTAGTTCTTATTCCCTTCCTTCCTCACCTACCTTTCAGTCTCTGTGTCCGTTGTATACAATTTTACTACTTAAATATTTTTCAATAATGTTTCATTTACAAGCTGAACCCTATGATGGAGTCATAATGGTCTGCCTGTGAAAGCAAAGCTGTTGGGCTATCATCTTGCTCTGGGACATCTATTCCCTGAGCCAAATTAGCAAAACAAGACACACACCCAAATACAAAAGACAGAAAATAAAGAAGAATTAAAAGAAAACTCCTTAACAAGGTATTATTTATGTAATTCAAAGAGCAACCACCAGAAGAAGATAGGGTGCATTCACCTGGGAAATTTGAAGTGTGCTGACATTTCACACCACCAGGCAGTGTAAAGGGGCACTACACAGATTGGTCACTAGGGGAAAACAATCCTCCACCTCAGAACAGCTGGCATATTTGTAATAACACTCCTCAGTTACCAGACAGAGCCAGAGGGCACTTAACAGAGCAGCAAATGGAG
>JAUZNJ010028291.1:0-10371 GCA_034780135.1 Jordanella pulchra
GCCTCTATTGCTCTGGTGTTTAGGGCCTGTTCCTGTGCAGCCAGGATGAGGGCCTCTGTGCTGTCCTTGAGTCCAGCCATTGGTAGGATTTCCTGATACAGTATCAGCCACTTCAGTTATATGTCGGTGGTACATCCCATGTAGAGGCTTGTCCTCCCATGATGGTACCTCTAACACCTCGTCTTCTGTTCCCCATTACCTGAGACATTCGCTGAGCACATCATCCATTGAGGCTTTTTCCTTGATGTATTTATGGATCTTGGATGTTTCATCCTGGACAGTGGCTCTTACACTCACTAGTCCTCTGTCTCCTTCCTTACGGCTTGTGTACAGTCTCAGGGTGCTGGAGTTGGGGTTGAACCCTCCATGCATGGTTAGTAGCTTCCGAGTCTTAACATCCATGGCCTTCATCTCTTCCATTGGCCAACTAATTATTCCGGCAGGGTATCTGATAGCTGTTTATTGCACAGATCTTGTTCTTGCCAAGATCCGTGCAATAAACAGCTATGCCTTGTCATATATATATAAATCATTAATAATAGAATATAATATTTAATATATAATATTTTTATATCATATATTTTATATGTAATTCTAGCATAAAAATGGATTTAAAACTGACTCCCTTTTAGGCTCTCTGTGTATGTAAGAAATGGCTATCCCACCTTGGTTTGCAGGGGACTCAAATGCCTTTTTCAAAATATACTTGTTCTGGTCTGACTATTTAACTTTACAATTTGGAGCATGTTATCAGGACATGCAGAACTATGATTTGTTTTCATGTACCATTACATCCCTAATAAATAAGCAAAGTATTAATTAGGTGTCTGTTATTTCACTCTGTGGTATTTCAAAGCTACCACATTTTCCATCTTGTACAAACCATTGATTTAATAAATATAATGAAAGACCTCACTGAGGTTCTGTATGAGTCCTACAGCCTAGTTTTAAAAGTCGACAATCAGTATCAAGCCCAAAAAACCCTGAACAGGAACTGCTTAAGAAAACATGTTTGTTCTTCACTATCCTATGGGATATTAAACATTAATCAGTCCACATTTTGGTGCAGCTCTGAGATCTGTCATGCTCTAAATGTTTAAGGAGGTGGATTACATCGTTTACTGCAACAGTATCAGGATCACTGTAGCAGAGTGAAGGTGTTAGATTGGTTTGAAGAAAAGTTAAGACAAGGATTTACGGGGCTACTTGGAGTTTGGCCATTGTAGATTAATGTCTTGTCAGAAGTAGAGGCTTCTAGGTGAAAAATAGACCAGCAAAGATTAGAAAAGTTATAGCTATCAGTGAGTACTTGATTTAAGTCCTGCAGAGTGAGTAAAAAATAAGGTGTCTTAGTCTATGACAGATGTTAGATAACTTCATGTTGCGGTAGATCCTGAGTTCCTAGTTTCTGAAAACAGTATTTTTGGAAACTCTATCAAACTGTTAAAAATGACCTTTATATATCTTAAACTAAATGGACCAAAATCATATCTTGAATAATGGAACCTGGGTTTAGAAGCAGGGTAAGTGTGGGTATGTTGACTCTCAACTCAATTAGTTCCAAAATACTTTGATTCCAAAGGGAATTAAAAGTCATAACTCAAGGAGTGGTTACAGGTGTTAGAAGACAGGAAGGATCATCCATAGCAAGCTTTAGTGAATCTACAAAAGCATTTGACTGAAAAAGTTTTTAGTTGTTTGACAGTCCTCTCAAAAAGGATGCTTAGGGTTGTTCATATTTTCCATTTTGGAAAAACACACTACAGCAGTGGTTTCAACCTTGTTCCACAGGGACCCATGTCCTGCATGTTTTAGGTGTTTTCTTGTTGCACAACACCAGAAAAGAATATTTGATTAACAGGTTTTTGAAGCACTTAAACGCAGGGCTGGAGCCTTCATTTGAATCAGGTGTGCTGGAATGGAGAAAAATTTAAAACATGCAGGGCAGGGGTTCCTGAGGGGCAGGGGTCCCTGAGGGGCAGGGGTCCCTGAGGATCAGGGTTAGGAACCACTTCACTACAGGCTAATCCAACTTTGATGTAATGTCCTCAAAACAGGTTAGAATGAGGTTCAGTGTTGTGTATTTCCTCCACGTGCCTTTATAACCTCCTTACAATGCCTGGACATGCTCCTGTTGAGGTGGTGGATGGTCTCCAGAGGGATATCCTCCGAGACCTGTACTAAAGCCTCTGCAAACTCCTGGGCAGTATGTGGTGCAACAGTAGGTTGGTGGATGGATCGACACATGATGTGCCAGATGTGCTTAATCGGATTCAGATGTGGGGAATGGGTCAGCCAGTCCATAACTTCAATGCCTTCACTTTATTTTTTTTTAGTGGTGTATATTCTACATGCTGTGTATATATTTTTCTTCCAGGGATGTTTTATATCTTCTACAAGTTGTCTACTTTTTTGCAATAACATCGCAATTCCAATTTTAGACTTGGGCTAACTTCAGTTTTCTCTTTATGATAAATATTCAGTCAAGTTTTTTTTTTTATTAAGATTTTACCATATCACAGTATTACCTCAAAGATTTAAAACAAAATTTTAAAACATTAAGCAAGCAAACAATTACAAAACATTCAAGAAAAATAAAAAATACCTGCAACGAAAACAGGATTATTTATTTTAAGTTTATTTTTAAACTTAACATTAAAAGAAAACAACAATTAAACACCACTTTAGTCACAGGTCAGAGTGTTAGCAAAAAACAGTAGGATATTTTCATAGATAATTTTAAGAGATGTACAAAGTGGTTGAGGGCCAATGCAAAATACCAAATGAAGACCAGCTGAATTTAGTCTACGTATCTTTGTGCATATAAAGGGAGGGGGGCTGAACATGTTCCAAACTATGATCACCCCAGAATGCTCCTAGGTATTTTATAAAATTACATTTTAGCCACAAAATAGATAATATACATTGTATATTTTTAACTTTAACAGGGACAGAATATAAACTTGTTATCACATACACATAGTTAATTAGTTTATAGTCATTAACAAATGCTTAATAAAAGCTGATCTATTTTCTTAAAATAGGGCAAACATTTCTTTACAGTTTAAATATTTGTGGACACATGGTATTGTTGTAATTTTTATGAATGACAGATTAATGTACATCAAACTCTGGAAATATTTATGACCATTGATATGAAATGCTTTAAGTCCTAAGTACCCATCATCTTTCTCTCTTTAATGTCTTCCTGAGGGCTCATAAAAACCCTAAAATGGTTAATAAATTTTCACATGGCACTTTCCTAGAAATAAGCTTAAATTTTTGTAAAATGGCTCACCTGTTGGCAGGATTGTTTACCTCAACATTTGAAAACCAAGAAATAAAAGGTGTGCCTGAAGTGACCAATGCATTCACTCACGTGGGCTTTAATCAAACACCACTCTTATGTTCTTGGAGCTAAAGTCATTTTGTACAAATATTTTCTACAGAATATTTTACCTTTGCTCTTGTCTAAACTCTTCTGAGAGGTAAAGGAGTGTCCCTGAACAGGCGGCAATTCATTGTGATAAACTTAGCTGTGAATCTGTGGCTCATTGGTACAAGGTTAAGTGAGCATCTGTTGGTCTCAGAACATATGGCCATTAGGCTGTGTGGGTTCCACAGTAGGGTGACAGGTGGAGACCATTACTATTTATCTAACAGGGTCTTATAATATTAAAAGGAATAGTCCAAAGAAATGTGATAGGATTATGTTTTAGACTGAATAAACTTTTCTTTTTTCAGATCTGTCTACATTTTCCCAGGTAACAACTCCCCTCCCGCTTCACTGTTTTTGCTTAAGTCTGCCCTGCCATAAAATAAGAAAACAAAAAAAAAAAAAAAAAAACAGAAAAGAAAAAATGTTTTTCTTTTTCTTGTGTGAAAGGTCATCACATGTTGGGAGCAGAGTGTTTGCTTGAGAGCGAAAGGTCATTGCAACTTAAAAAAAAAAACATAAAATGTGACAGTTAAATTTAAATTACTACCTTAATGTAGATACTTTTGTGTGTATCCTTGTTAGTAGTACTAAAACAGAAATGCCTGTGAATTCTTTGAAAAATTTCATTTTTCAAAAAACTGGAATTCCCATCCAGGACAATCGCATCAAAATTTAAAGCTTTTGCACATAGTTTGTCTGAAGCATAAGGCAAGTAGTGCCCTTGAAAAAAGATGGGATTTTATGGATTACTTGGTCGTGGTTGGTCAACTAGAAAAACAAAACAACAAAAAAAAAACAATTACAGTTAGTGGCCTATGTTTTGTTACAATTCTTCTCTGACTCTGATCTAGCTTTAATTTTGCAGCTTACAAGTATCAGATCCACAGTAAGAGGCTTAGTCAGACAAGAAGAAGAGGTATTGAATTCAGTAGAACTTATCTGATATATAAAAAGGTCAGCTAAAAGACTTCACTCACATGTGTTAAAAGATCAAGGAAGCAATAAAGTAGAAATTCTTGTACTTTCATACACACACACATGCATAGTGTCAGCACACATGATGTATGGCCCTGATCTAATCAGCATATGATTTTTGTCCTCCACTCGCCATCCTTGTTGTCATTGTTTCTGTTAGATTTACAAACCCACTCTCTTCTCATGTGCCATATGCGCTAGCAGATGCTATCGTCTCGGCCCAGAGGAAGAAGACAGATGACCTGTCTTTACAACTGAAGCTGAGAAATTGTTTGTGTTTTGTTTTTTTTGTGTGTGTGCGTATCTAGCGGAAAAGCATTCACATTTGCATTCTGCAGAGCTGTTTTCACACAAGCTGTCTGCACTGTAACAATAGCTTTCCCTCTTCTACACTCCTGGGCTTTAAGAAGGAAAATTCTAGCTCTGTAGATATAGGTAGACTGTTAGTTTGGTCCCACTGAAGACATACATTGTCGCAAAAGGTACAACTTACCACACATGGTTACTGCAACACCAAACAGCTGTGTTATAAGTTCTTTTACTGATCAATTTATCAAGAAAACCTAAGACGGTATTTCCCCAAGTCTCTAGAGAGTTGTATTAATATGACACAATTCTTCAATATTCTTAGTGGACACTTTACCAACATTGCAATTAAACCACAGCCTACCTTATTTACAAGACCATCACATTTAATTAGAATTCAGCAACCCAAACACCCCTTAAGAAAAGAGGTGCCGCTTTGCTTAATTACTGCAGAAATGAAATTTTAATAAAGCTAACAGAAGAACTCGACATGCAATCAGGAAGCCATTAAATAGATGAAGGTAATCCTACAGGACTGAAGTAAAATTAGAAATCGGCTGTGAAAAACAAAGGCTAATAGAACAACAAGGCCAAGTGCTAGAAAATTGACATTTGATTAGATTTTTTCCCTTTTAATTAGGTAGTTTTTTTCTTTTAATTAATAATGTTTTTTTTTTCAAACAGAAGTTATAAAAAATGGAAAACAAATTAATTTGCAGGCCTTTCTGCAGATTTAACATTTTATATTGAGCTGGAGCTGTATTTCTTTTAATAAAGCATGACAACACAATAATAAAATGCTACTCAACCGTCACTGATTGTATAATAATTTGTTTTTTTGTTCATCTGTGTCAATCTTTATCTGCTCTAAAAATTAAAACATAAATCTCCAAACAATTGAGTAATTGTGCTACTTTTATCATGTGTTTTGCTAAAACGAAGCTATGGCAATGCTGTCACTGCTTCCTGTATGGTGATTAACCATGAACACTTGAAAGTGTGAGACAAATATAAATGTATATGTGCAATATGATTACAAGGGAGACACGGTTTAAATGGATGAGGAACGAGCCCAGCTTTGGCTGCCCCTGGAAACAAGCATTTAGATGATGCAAAAAGCAGATGTGCTGCATTGCAAATGTTATTTTGGATGAGTGTTGGCTTACTGCTCTGAAGCAATCATTTTGACAAAGGCAGTCCCATGCTCCACCTTGATGGGCTTTTCTTAGCCATAAATCTATACTTGTGTTAAGAACAGCCTCTTGGAAAACAGTGAAATAAATTTAAAGGATGCTGAAGGCACTGTGCCACTGCTGTCTCTCAGCTCTGCCAAAAACTCACTGAGTCATCACATGTAAATGTATGTCTGAGGCTTGATAATTGTAACTTAATATTTTCTGGAGTGCTTTAGAGAAATAATTAGGACTAAATGTCATAATTGTGTGAGTAAATTTTCATGTTTAACTAGGTTATGGATTCATTTTGTCTACCTTTATTCATTAATTGGATTGAGAACAATACACTTGACAATTTCATAATTTACTTACTGAATATTAAAATAAAAAGGCCTTATTGTAATGAGAGTTCCTTATTGTTTGGAGGTTTGAACCAAAGTATACACTGAATTAGAAAGTGCTCTACCTTGGAAAATAATTCATGCAATCAAAATGGAGACTGGCAACATCTGTTCAGTTATTGTTCAATTGTTGAAGAGAATGCTATTTTGTATTTAAAGTCAAATCAAAAGTTTTCTCAAATCAACTTTTTCAAAAGATTTTCAACATATCATTCTTATAACATCCATATAACATTCTTTAAAAAAACCAAAATAGATCATCTTATTTATATACCTTATTTGAAATGTAATCTGATTTCTGTCTCTTTATGACCTGTTTTTTTCTTTTTGAGTGGGGTGCCACCTTCAATCCACACAAACATGCGTGCACACTTCTCCTCTGTAGGTTACTGGTCCAGTTACCAGCCTAAAGCTATAATACCACCATAGCAAGTATGCAAGTCTAAATCACTGATTTTTCCCCTGATATAATTTCTATGAATTTCCTTTAATAAGATACAGAGGAAACATTGAGCCGTGTTTTCCAGACCATATGGTGCAGTATTGTTTGCTTTGTTGGCAAGCAAATTTACAGTTTACAATAAATAAATTATTAAACTAAAAAAAGAAACAATGTATCACAACCAGCATTCCTTTGTGTCCTTTTGGTTGCTCCCATATTCATGTTCTGTTATTATTATTCACATTTTCTTACTTACTTCTTTCGTATGTGTGTGACCAAAAAAACAGACAAAAAAAAGTTTCACAGATTCTTTACTGATACATTCCTCATATCAAAACTACATCTGTTCAAGCACGCTAATGCCTAGACTACAGTAGATGTTACCATAGAAACACCTCCTTCAGCAGGCATTATCTTCCGGTTTGAAAGGGGCAGGATGTTGTACATGATCTTTTCTGCCACTGCTCACCGTACAGTATAAGAAATATTGTTATAAAATACCCCCGATGTCTTTAAACATAATTTAAAGTAATTTTAATGAGAAAAATTGGTTTACTGTCGCAGCAGGACAAAACTGTTATAATTGCAACCAACCTGAAGGGCTCAGAAGTGCTATATGTTTAGTGTTTAAAAACATGGCCTATGTATAGAAGGCTAAAATCTGACCTCTACTCAACTAGATAAATTAACTGAAACACCAAAACTGTGTCATACACTACTTAACAATACGGCATTCCCCAAAAAGTCAACCTGTCTCAATGTTGACTTATTTAAGTCTCTTATTAGCTTATTCTTTAGGCGTAATAGAGACCAAGACCGTTGCTGCAGCAAGACTTAAGTAATTTTGGAATTAATTTTTAAGTAATTCTTGCTTGGCCTGGTACTGGATCATTAATGAATAAAGAGCGCAGCAGCAGTTCAGATGCCAGTAAGATTTAGGTGGGGTACAGATGAGCTAAATTCATCTTTTGGGATTGAAGATGAAATCAAACAACTAACGAAAAATTTTTTAAAGAAAAAGAAACAAAAGAAAAGCACTTTTCATTCATTGGCAAAATATGATGGTGCATCTTTTAAGAATACTATGTTTTCCATCAAAGCCAATGCTCCATGGCCTTCATCATAGTACTTCATTGTGTAGCTAGTCAGTAGCTGCATTTCAATTTCAAATGTGCGTAAAAAAATGTCCATATTCTGCTAATTTCTAAAATACAAGTTTTACAATCGCAGTATTTCCATTTAATGACAAATTCAGTTAAAATTGCACATGAATATATTTGTTTATGTGATAACTAAAAAAACAACATGGCAGCGGCAGATTTATGCACATTAGATGCCTTCAACCTTCATCTACTTCTGGTCTGGTACTTTTTTAAAAAAGTAATTAAGGTCCAGTTGTAGATCATGTGACTTCTATGATGTTAAAAAGGTGTTTCCATTGCAGTTTTGCAAAATATAAGAATTTTAAAACCACCTCATCGAAGTGTAAAAACTTTTTATTCAAAAACACCAGTTTTTCTTTTTTTACATTGAAGTGTTTCCACTTATCTTTTTAATTGTAATTTTTGCAATTTGATAGGTGATAGTAATGCAGCTAATGAGGGCTAAAGATGAAAGCATGATGACAGCCGTCTGTCATAACATTATGAGTACAGATTCCAATGATTATCCTCCCATCACTTTTGATGAATTTTGATTTTGTGTATTTTTTTTCTCATTGGATCTATTCAAGGACTCTCCTGTTTAACATCAGAAATATGTGCAACTTTTTTTCTCATGTGTGGCAGCAAAAGCTGAGTACAGATGCTGTGGATTACTGATGACGAGGAACAATGACAGACTCTAAGCACAAAGTCAACAGCAGTAGTAGCAGCAGTACTCCAGTTAATTATTAATGCAGTGAGTGAAAGCAGCATGAAGAAAAAGTTGCAGACTCCTTTAATGTCAGTTATGAACATCTGTGATAAGACAGATCTGGGAACCAGCAGAGCTCATACAGGTTCAGCAAGTTCAGCAAGTTGCAAACTCTATCGAAGGAAAAACGAAAATAACGACTAAAGGGAAAACAGAATCTCAAGTAAAGGCAAATTAGAAATTAGATGATAACAAATCACTATTTTCACTTTGAAACTTTGAAATGCTTTCAAGAAACAAGTCTTTTGTTTAGATGTGGAGAACCAAACTGCACTTGGAATGAAAGCAGAACCTCTTCATCTCTAATCAGCAGTAGATAAAGACAGTGACACCCCTCCCCAACTAGTAATGTCTTTCCTCCATCTTGTGTATAGTCTGAACGTTAACCAACCACTACACTGGCTGATTTGCGGTGATAACTCTCTTTACTTCTATTACCATTTTGTGATACATGTAAATTTAAAATCCATGCATATTTTTTTTATTATTTTTTGCTTGCTGATTGAACCATAGATTAGGGGTGTAACAATACATTTATCATATTGATTTAGTCATTAAATGATTTATGATCTAATTACATCAATGCAAAACAAAAATATTGCTCCATACTATCATCTTAGAGAAAAGTGAGCTTCATCAAAACTAAAAAAGATTAAATGGGCTATTAGATCGAATGAAATTAACAAAGTTTGCAAAAGTAGAGTAATATAGTAACATTAACATAAATCTATTATTCAAATTAAAGGTCCCATATTATTCTATGTACATCTGAAAATAAAAAAGATTAACAATGAGTCCCTTATAGCATGTTCTTGCCATTTGTGCAGAAATATTCCTCTCAGATTAGGCAGACTAACCTGGCATAAGCCAGATTCATTCTGAATTCTACACAGTATCGATCTGGAATTCCTCCATTTGAAAGTGTTCGCAAAAGGGATTGACATTAAGTACAATTCTTCAAGCTGATTAGGTAACTACCTACCATGTTCTTATCAAATCCGATCAGGAGGAACACACAAACTTCTTTATAATCCATAAAAATTGCATCCTTTTGCTAAGGGGGTGGAAAAAGGCAGTAAGAGAGGGGAAAAGGTTTCATGATACATATGACTATTACAAAATGTTTCTAATGTGAATTTTGCATAATGTGAGACCTTTAAATAATTTTCATCTGATTGTTAAATATGCATATCTAATTTTTCAATTTTATCCATCTCTCTATACATCTATCTCTTTATCTACTTATTTATTTATATTATTATATTATACATATATTTTTTTTGCATTTGCCTGTTTCTTGTCATCTTGTTTTATTCCAGTGTTTTTAACCAGTATTTTACCTTGGTTAACTCTTTTATGTCTACTTTTAGTCTTGCTGTGTTTGTTTTTTTTAAGGATACTTGATTTCTTTTGTTTCTATTATCTGTTTAGACATTGTTACACTTTTAACTCCAATGTTTCAACATGGGGGTCCGCCACGCTGTGGGTTCTGTAGGGTTGCTCCTGTGAGCAGGTAGGGTTGCTCCCATGGTGATCATCCCTGTCTGGAGGGCAAGCGGTCATGCACTACTGCCCTGTGGTCCTGGGTTGGACTCTGGCTTTCCCTGATCTGGGCGGTTGCTGTGGTGGCGCCCTCTGTGGTTGTGTTTGAACTGTGTTTGAACTGTGATCTTTCCTGTTGGGTGTGTTGTTAAACAGTTACACCATTTCTAAAAGTGT